>JAANDH010000897.1:0-111607 GCA_011799765.1 Nymphaea thermarum
ATTGATGTCTTGTTTTTGTTAGGCATCAATTATACAGTTGGGGCATTTTTGTTACACATAGGTGTGATTTTGTATGAACTGAAAGGATTGCGTTAATGAAAGTTCGCCCCATTGTTTTGAATTGCTTGGTTCATTGGCTCATCGTCTTTTCGAATTGTAGTGTAGTCACGCCTCGATGCTTTATGTTTAGAAAAAAAAATGTTTGAGTGTCAAAAGGTCGGGGTGTGACAGAAAAGGAGTTGAACATGAAATCAAACAAATGAAAAAAATAATAAATACATTGTTCGAGCCAAGTGGTGTTACACGAGTCGGGTTGAAGGAACTCGAAATTCGACTCGATAATATAGACGAGTCAAACAATCAACTCGAGTTTGGCTTCTTTAGCAAAAAAGTTGGCTGGAACTTGAGTTTGAGCCGAGCTTTAACGAGCCGAGTTTGAGTTGCTCAGCTCGTTGTCCATCCCCATTTGGCTCTTATCTTTTGGAATTCTAGTTTTCGATAATATGCACATGCATGTTTAGTTTGTTAACTATTGGGCAGTTGCAAATGTTGTGTTAAATGTCTTAGACGGTCGACTAGAGTCTAGCTGAAATATTAGGAAGTTGAATTGTGTATCTTTTAAATTATCTTTATTCTATTTGGACTGAAACAGTAATCCCTGTTACCGCGAACCCTAATCTCTTTTAACTCTAAGATCAGGGTAACTTTAATCAAGTTTTTATGTTCTCTCTCTCTAGTCGTAACATGTAGAATATATTGATTTTAATGTTTAATTTTTGTCAAGTTGTTCATTGATATATTGATACTTGCTACCCAGTTATGTTGAAAAATGCAACTACAAAGTAGAAGTAGTTATTTGTTTCTTGTTATCAGATGTGTAAATATGATTTAATTATTATTTACTTGATATTAAGTTCGTTTATTTTTTAGCTATACTTGTGACCTATGTTACAGTGGTACATGGGGGAGGCCCACATACCCTTATCGGCATACCGGTACGGCAAAATCGTACAACTGGGTACATTTGGATCGGTTCTGGGTCGGAACCCATCCAAACCACAAAAAAAAAAAAAGTCTTAGACATGTCACATAGGTGCGGGTATGGGTGCCGGTGCGGGTACAGACCATTTTTAAAAAACTTGGGTGCAGAGGTACCATCGTACACACACATGCACATATATATATATATATATATATATATATATATATATATATATATATATATATATATATATATATATATATATATATATATATATATGTGTGTGTGTGTGTGTGTGTGTGTGTGTGTCAAAAAATTTCAAACAGAATAACATATTCGCACATATATATATATCAAAAAATTACAAACAGAATAACATATTCATAAATCATGATCCAAAATTTATCAGTCTTGATTCTAGTTGCATAAGTAACATACAAAATACATCAACTTTCTTTATTCTCATTCTCCTCAGTCGCATAATTAACATACAAAATACATCAGTTTTCTTGATTTTCATTCTCCTCGGTCACATCATCAAGGTTAGAAGGAGCAACAGGTTCTGTAAGGTCCACAATAAGAGCATGCAAATCATGTTCTCCTTCAAGGTCCTCTGGATTAACATCCCAATACTTGGATGATCCTGAACTGCAAGTTGCAACAAAATCAAAATATGATTTAACATTTAAGTTAATATCAACTTTAAAAAACCAACATAATATACAAATATAATTATGTACACATATCAAAGATACAAAAAGAAAGAAATACCTGTAAGAATCTGAACTACATGAAAGTAAGCGTAGGTTGGAGTGGACATAAACTAAATCTTCTGCTCGCTTACTAGTTAGCTTATTTCTCTTGAATCTTGATATTGTGAATTTGAGAATAAGTGCTCCAATTTCTTTCACAACATGAAGAGGTTGCAGGTTGAGATAATAACTTCAATGCAAGTTGCTGGAGATTTGGTGTCGCTGCTCCAAAACATAACCACCAATTAACAAGATTTTTTCATCTCTTGCCATTGCAGCTTGTACTGAATCACTTCTTCCACCAGAGAAGCTCACAAACTCACTATTTATTATCTTCAACCGATGAGAATCAGAATATAGTCTTCCCAAACATATCTCCCTATTTTTTAATATTTCTGGATCTCTATTAGGAGGAACACGACCAGTGCCTCCTGCCAACTATGTTTGTCCATAATATTTGGGATTTAAGGAGTGTGCCATACAATGCAAAGGGTTATTGTTTCTATTCCATCTTCTTACTAAAATTTTATGCACCTGATCGAAAAACTCAGAATCATCAAGTGCAACATTCTTCTTCTCTTGTCTAAAAATGATGTTTTGAATTTTTTCAATGTTATCCCCCATATCATAAAAGTCTATGAAGCATGGGCCCTTCTTTGTCAACTTCTCTCAACATCTGCCAAATAGGCTCTCTAAACTGCAGAAAATATGAAATATTATCCCACCATTCATCATTTAAAATACATTTTTTAATTTGTTGAGCTTTCACAATGTCATCACTCTAATAAAACTCCCAATCATTGTCGGTCACCAAAAGTGTTAATGCATGTTTCACCTGCTTTATTCTTTTTATCATTACAATAATGGATGCAAAACGAGTCTCTGCTACCTTCAACATATAACAAGAGAATTGTTGTGGTTTACAACAAAAATTTCGATGTTTCTGACATCATGCTCAAGCTCCTCAATCCATGAACACAATATACCAGCATTTGTATCATCTTTTGATGGGTTGCAAATACTTTTGAATGCAAGATTTATACTGTGTGCCGTACAAGGAGTCCAGAATATGTGACTATCCTTGGGGCTCACTTGCCAAATTCATCCCTGCTCGTTGGCAAACTGGAGCATTATCAGTAATAATTTGCACAACATTATCTTCACTCACTTCTTTGATGACTTCTATAAATAGTCCTTTTACATACTCAACATCTTTATACTCCCCAGATGCATCAACATATTTCAAGAAGATTGGTCCATCAAGCAAATAAGCAATAAAATTTATCAGTGGTCGTCTTTGTATATCAATCCACCCGTCAGAAACAATGGATACTACATATTGTCTCCATGAAAATTTCTTCTTCTCTAATAATTTTTCGATGTTTGCCTTCTCTTCTGCAAGAATTATTGTTCTCAATTTTTCTGAACTTGGGGGTACATAACCACTCAAACTGCAATTAGCCAAACCTGTAACAACATCTTTCCAATAAGGACTTCTGGCTATATTAAAAGGAAGTGAACTTGCAAAAAAGAACCTTCCGATCCTTCTATCCATCTCTGCCCTTCCCATAGTTTTGAATACTTGTGCTAATGTTTTGGAATCCCTTCTTGCCATGTTCATTTTTCTTTTCTTTGAAGCATCTTCACCTTCTTCAATAGCATAAAGAGGAACAAATAGTTCACTTGACTAGGCTGAAGATTTCTTCGTCTCAGCTGCATCGTGTTCTTTTTTTATTTGCTTCATCGATTCTTTGCTAACTTTTTCGCATGGTCGAATTCCAAAACTTGGGATATGCAATAAATGTGCCTTGCAACGTGTATAAGAGCCAGTGAACGTCTTATTACGGAAATTGCAAGAAAATATTATATTCCCACCGCCACCAGGTGTTTTTCCAAGTTTTTTCACATAGCACCAAAGAGGCTGAGATGGATTATCCAACTCTAATGCAGTGATATTAACACTACTACTGCTGCTTGCCGTATTTCGACTTCCACTTGTAGGCATCGTTTATTTTCCCTTATCAGCCACTACAACTTATATGAAAAGCACCTAACAAGAGCTGCAAAGACGCACACAAAAAATAACACGATGACCATCAATCACTAAACTTCCCCAAAGTCCCAAATAGTCATGATTTTTACAGAATAACTTTGGCAAAACTTCCCCAAAATCGAACACGCTGTAAATAACGCACAAAAAAAAACAAAATTTCTATTGAACATGCTGTAAATAACACGCACAGAGGAACCGCCTCAACCGATGAGAAAACAAGTAATACCAGAATGTCAGATGCATATGAGAACAAATCTTATACAGGAAAAAGTAGCAACTTGTGTGGCGTTTATAGCATCTCCAAGACAAACGAGGAAATGACGAAAACTGAACTACGAGATCTAAGAAATGAAGAAGCGCAGAGCACATGATCAGCAATGAGGAGGAGACAGAGTAATAACCATCGACAAAAAATATAAGAAATCGGCAAAGCAGAAGCAAATACTGTCCACAGTCACCGCCATTCGTCCACCCAAGTTGTTGGTTGCCGCCGTTCGTCCACCCAAGTTGCCGGTCACCGTACGCCGCCGCCGTCGTTCGTCCACCCAAGTTGCCGGTCGCCCCAGATGCAGAAGTCGTTCGTGAAATGGGTAGAAGGAAGATGTCGAGGGGATTAGGGTTTTCTCTCAACCAATTTAACGTTAGATTATTTTTAAAAGTTAAAAACTTAAATGGGTGTTAAAATGGCTCGAGCAACTCCATTTTTAAGAAGAGCTCTTGTTGTTTCAAGAATATGTTTATGTTTTCTTTCGACAACTCCATTTTTTTGGAGGTTTTGGGACAAGACTTTTGATGTATAATTCCTTTTTCTTTAAGAAATTCTTCAAATTCATTGAAAATGAATTCTCCCCTAGAATCACTTCTAAAAATTTTAAGGTTGGCATCAAATTGTGTTTTAATCATGTTGGCAAAGTTTTTGAAATTCATAAAGACTTCTGATTTGTGTTTAAGAAAATTAACCCAAGCATAACGAGAGTAATCATCCAAAAAAATAACATAATAGAGCAAGTCACCTTAGACATAATAGGAGCAAGTCCCCATACATCTGAATGCACTAATTCAAAGGGTGCTTTTGCAACAAAGTTTTTATTGACAAAAGGTAAAGCCTTAATTTTGGCTTTAATACAAGACATTTTTCCTAAACTTGAATGTCCAAGTCTTTGATGCCAAATTTAGACGTCACTTTTCTTGACAACGTTGCAAATAGGGTTGGAAATATCTAAATAATCAACATAGTAGAGATCATTTTTCCTAGAACTTTTCTCAATCGCCTTCTTGAAAAGATGGTCCTGTATCAAAAATTTATTTTGTAAGAAGACAATATCACATATATGATTGATTATTTGAGAAACCAACAAGAGATTTAAGTTAAGTTTGGGAATAAATCTAACTTTTGGTATTTTGAAAATTCTTAAATTAAAATTTTGATCAAATATTCCCAATACATTTGATTTCAATAGGAGTTTCATCGGCTTTTTTAACAAAAGGGCATGATTCTTCCTTAGTGCATTCGGTAAGTAGTGAACTACAAGGGGTCATATGAAATGAAGCTCCGAAATCAAATATCCAAGAGTACTTGATGATGTATAGTGGTGAACAACGAGTCGAGCAACTCGAGCTTGGGTCGTTAAAGCTCGGCTAGTGGTTGAGTTTGAGCCGGCTACTTTCATAATTGAGCCGAGCTCGAGCTGATTTTTCAACTCCTTTGTTTAGTCGAGCCGAGTTCGAGTCCACCGAACTCGAATTTTTAAGCTCGACTCGACTACGTTCAATAAAAAATGAATAATAACTTCAGTGTATTTATTTCATTTTTTCGGCTTTGCTTCTCATTTCATCACGCTCATTTTCTCTCTTCACTTTCTTCGTCTTCAACATCATCTAAATGGGAGGTGCTTTCTCCACTGTTACAGCAGAGCCAAGGTCCCTCTCTCTCTCTCTCTCTCTCTCTCTCTCTCTCTCTCTCTCTGGCTCGCTCGTTCCCTCACTCCAGGGAGCGAGGGTTTCAAAGCCCTCTTTCTCCAAGCCCTCTTTCTCCAACCCGATCAAGGGTTTCAAAGCCCTTTTTCTCCAAGCTCAGATTTCTCATTTGGGGTTTTATGATTTCAAGTTTCTCATTTCTCATGAAGTGATTCATCTTCCTTTCCAGAACAATCGCCCTTTCCCCACCACTGCAATCTCCCTCCATAGCAACACTACAACAATAAGCGCACTGCAATCTTCTTTTGTTACCATACTACAGTATGAGTAAACAAGCTGATCGAGCTCGAGTTCGAGCTCTGACATGCTTGATCGAGCCGAGCTCGAGTTAACATTATATAACTCGATTCGAGCTCGAGCCGAGCTCGAGCTGTGCAAAATAGAAGTTGAGCCAAGTTCGAGCTGACCAAGCTCGGGCTCGACTCGGCTCGTGTTCAGCCTTAATGATGTAGATGCCACCGTTGATCCAGAAATTGGAGAAGCCCCCTCCTTTGAAAAGCAGTTGAAGAGCATCAATGAGCTTTGGTTGGAGAGTATTTACAAGCTTGTCTAGGTCGAAGTGATTACTTTCTTCATGCATTGTCCCAGCCACACTTGTCTTCTTATCAAATTTCCTCAATTTAGGACACCTAGGTTTGACATGTCATTCTTCTCGACAATGAAAACATATAATATTTTTGTTGCTATTCTCATAATTTCGATTGAAATGAAGAAGCCTATAGGTTCTCATATGAGCACCGGGTCTTGAGGTAACAAAACACTTTCATTCTTCTCTCTAGAGAAGTTAAAAAGTCTATTATCTTCTATTTGAAGCTCCGTTATGGTCTCATTTATGGATGGCACTTTATGTCTATGAAGTAAGGAAGTTTTGACTCCATCATATTTCGATTTAAGACCAAAAATAAATTTATAAAGTTTCTCCCTTTGAATTTGATTTTCTCTTAGTACTATGTCTATTGGATCAAACCATTCAGGTCCACATAAGGCTAGTTCATCCCATAATTATTCCATCTCACCAACATACTCTTAATAGATTTATCTTCTTGTTGGAGACTTGCAATCTGTATTTGAAGGTTGCACATAAAGGTCACATCCTTCATAGTATGGGTTTCCTTGAGCAATTCCCAAGCTTCATGAGCAACATTATGTTTTGCTATTTGACTCATGGTTGTAGTATCAACACAAGCAAAAATCTATGTAATGATTTTATGGTGTCCTATCTTCCATTCTTCTCATTTTTTCTCGTATTCATTCACAACCTTATCTTTTTCGATTCCCTCTAGTTCATGGGCTTCTCCATCCATGGTTTTGGTTAAGATGAATTGTTGCTCACTTTTAGACCCATCAACAAGTCCCCACAATCCTTTACTTCTAATGAAGTGTTCCATAGTTCTTGCCCATTGAACATGATTAGATTAAGTAAGTTTGGGGAGAGGAATAGAAGTAGTTCTCTCATCCATGATGTGTACCTTGTATTGTATAGATGTAGTTGAGTTGTTGAGGTAGCACTAAGACAAAAACAGCCACAAAAACAGCAACAAAAGAGCTTGAGGCAGCACCAAAACGGTCCACAAAATCAGCCACAAAGACAGTAAAATAGAAGCTTGTGATAGCGCCAAAACAGTCACAAAAGTCAACAAGATATCCATGAAAAACAACCACCAAAAATCAGCAAGAAGACAGCTCCTCCTGTGCAAAACAACAGTCAATCAAACAGTTGGTGTGATTCATAGCTACGAATAGGCAGCAAGGACTGATTTTTCAAGACTTTGAAAAACAACAAACGAAGAGCCAAACCTGGCTCTAATACCATGAAAAGTAGGCCCAAACTTGATGGTAGAAACACTTTAAGAATGACACTCTCGAAGATACCAGCCACTCCAAGAAGACACACAAGGAGAAACCTCAAACTAGAAGTGAAAAGAACTTGTATTGAATCTCAAATGATATACAAAACCAAGCGTAAAAGCCTGGCTCAAGTAAGGGACCCAAGTCACATATTTATAGAAGAAAAAGAAAGAAAGGAGGTTCAAGAAACTAGCTGTTGGGAGTTGGAACTGCTTCTGACGGCTAGAAATCTAGCCGTCGGGAGCAGCCCAACAGCTAGTTCTTCTAGCTGATCAAAAACAGAAAGAGAAAAAGGATAGAAAAATATAAAGAAGAATAAGAGAAAAGTAAGAAGAGAGAATAGAAAAGAAATACATAAAAACCTATGTACACATATATATATTTATATATACAAATCATACATCAAACTACTTAAAGTATTTGATGTATGACAGTACATATAAAATACATATATGTATACTTACATGATGTCTAAACCTTAAATTCTAACAGACATATCTCTAGTCGGTTACTACCCTGCCTCTCCTCCTCTTGTTGAAGTTTTTTTTCCCTTCACAATATCTATTGCATCAATGGCAATCGAGCTCTACTAGGATTACTGGTGGGACAGAGGTATTATGCTGCAGACTTTTGGCATCAAAATAACCACGCACTAAAGCATCTTTGTTGTTCAGATTGCCCCACATTGCTGTATGACCAGACATCACCTCTTCTCCCTTCACCATAGGCATGGACCCTGAAGCATCGACCCTTGACGTGTCCTCCGTGCTGAGTGTCTGCTGATCCTTCCTCAGTTGTACCTGCTCATAGACATTGAAGACCTTGTGGAGCAAGTGCTGCAACAGCTCCTTGATAACGAGTTACCCTGAGTTGATCGTCTGCAATTTTTTGTCAGTGTCCACCATCATCCCATCGATCCTCTCAAAAGTCTTCGTTCAGAGCGACGATTGTTGTTAGACTGAATACCATCTCTTAACTCTTTCTCCTTGAGGGAGTATCACCATTTTAGTCACCTTGTTCCCTCCAATGCATCCACACTATGTGGCCATGGGAACTTCCCCGGCTGGTCGACTGGTCCCTCACACCAACATTCGGCTTCTTCGTCCTGGCACTACCACCTGTAGGACGTTGTGCGCCAGCCCTTTGGCCTCCAAACAGAGCATACCTTGGAATTCTTGGTAGAAGGGACTTAGCTGTTGTCGTTGCATTTCTTGTTCTCTAATCACCACCACATGCTCCCTGCTCTCCTTGGCATCCTTGAGCTGCAACACTGGAGGCTTCCCTGGTTGCTCCATTGGTTCTCTATCACAGTGTACTTCGATCGAGTGCAAAGGGATAGCACTTGTGTTGCCTTTGGTATCACAAGGTAGATGGCAGTGCATCAACAGCCTGGCTGACTCGACAGGCTCAGATCCGTGGAACCCGCCTCCAGCTTCACCAAACTTCTCGTTGTCCCTGACTTGGTGTTCATGGGCGACGCTAGAAGCAAACATTAGGCAGTTCGGGACGATGAAAGCATTGTTCTCCCACTTTGAGTCCTGCCATAGAGGATGATTGGTAGTGTTGTCGAGCACAGTTTTCGACCCAGTACCTAGAGCCTCTTCTTCTTCAGGTTCACCATCTAAAGGTTATGAATCAGTCCTTGCTTGTGAGTGAACTTCCCTTAAATAGATCGTTAACTAAAGATAAGTATTGAATTACCTTATATTAAAATAAGATTCCAATTAGCAGATTTCTTCACCAAAAGGATTGGAGCTCCTCGATTTTCTTTTCTTAGCAAATTTCTAGTGATCTCATCATAACATTGAGGGTGGTATGAATTAATTATCGATGTAGTTTTTACATTTATTATTTTATTTTATTTTATTATTTTCTTTGTTTGTGTGCTCCTAAGAGAGTTGTTGAGACTCTCCAATGACTCAATTTAGCTCTTGAAGACTCCCATCATCTCCTTCATCTCTATCCAAGGGACCAGTTTGTCCCATTTTATGCTTCTTTGAAGCTTTTTTTGGCTTCTATTAATACTTTTGTTTTGTTCCTTAAGTGCACTTTTTGTTGTATGCTCTTGTGATCATTGGGCGGTTGTTTACATTGAGGAAGAATTCAGCAATTTTGATATATATTTGTCTCTACATCTTGCTGTTTACATGGTATCAAAGCAGGAGACCTTGTCATAGCTTTTGTGATTTCTCAAAGTTTCATTGTAGCTGAAAGTGGCGATGGATTTCGAAGAGCTCATGGCTGGATGATGGTTATGCATGGAATGTCTAGTTAATTACTTGGCAACAACTCATCCCACAAATCTTCAATTTCTTTGGCTTGTTCTATTCTCTCTCTCTCTCTCTCTCTCTCTCTCTCTCTCTCTCTCTCTCTCTCTCTCTCTCTCTCTCTCTCTTTAAAGGAAGGGAAAAAGTAGGAATATCTCTCTCTTCAACCTTTTCTTAAGCTTACTCTTGCCAATTATATGACATAGGCTTCCATTATGAAGCACCATGTAGAAGGAAAAGGTCTTTGAGAGTTTCTTGATGTTCCAAAAATGGACCTCAACTGATTCTAACCAAGACCATAAAGGAAAAAGCAGAAGAATTAAAATGCGAAGAAAAAGAGAAAGTCATCAAGGAATATGAGAAAAGAAACTCTTGATGCATCTAAAGGAACAAAGAAATGCACTTGTCAATTTATAATAGTCAATTTATATATTAGAGCAAACTGTTCCCATCAAAGACGGAGGAGTCAAAACGGAACACATAAAATGGTCTATTTGTTGTGCCCAAGAGTATGTAACACAATTAACAAGTTACTATAGTTGAATTACTTTTTGAAGCTACCATGGAGAAAAAGAATGAACAGCTCTTACACGAGGAGTATGGCTAGAAGACCACTCAACCGAATTGTACTCTTCACTTCTTTGGTGAAAATCATCTCCACACGATACCTATATTAGACAAAGAAGATGATTAAGACAATTCATTTTCACCAATACCCCAAAAGATACCTTGAGTGTTCATAATAAGTTAGGTATGCAGATGGACTTTGTCTGAAATTTTGAACAGAAGCGTAGACAGCAATTCTAGTCGCAACATAACAAAAGGATGACAATTCCAGTATACATAACAGAAACTCATTAAGGAGGTCCTGCACCTGACCCTATGTTGCACCTGGTGCTGGTGCAGGTGCAAATGTTGTTCTGATTCACCAATTTCAATTGTTAGCTATGAATAATTCAGGCAACTACATATGCATATCAACTTGATTTTGGCACAAGTTAGGTATTGGGAAATGAGTCATCAATACATAGATTCTATGTCACACGGGTATGATTGCCCCACGTAGCTGTTCTGGTACACCGAAACTGGTATGGTGAGGCAAACAGGTACAGTTTGGATCTGATTTAGGTCAGACCTGATCCAAACCTAAAAAACCCTTAGAAAATTTGTCATAGAGCTCGACCCCAATTGAACATTCCTTCGTTCCTCTTCAGTGTTCTGTCTTTTTCCTCCCTATGATGACCCAGCAGATACGATGTCCAGCGATGCATGGCCACATCTGGAAATGCATCGCAGCAGCCGGCAGCTGCCAGGTAAGCATTTTTTCTTTTGGCTATATGACTAGGTTTTTTTTATTTGGAGTTTTCCGTATTTTTTCATTTGGGAATGTTTTTGTTTGAAGATTGAACTGCAAACCTGTAATAATTTGTGTTTTGAACTTTTGTTTGATCTATATTTGCTTGTCGCTCGGCTGCCACCTTTGTTTCGTTTCATTTCATCATGGTCGGTTTGATCTATCAACTGACAGCTTCTTTTAATTTCTTTCAATTATTTAAGTTAACATTCTAATGTTACCTGGAAGTCAAATAGGTTATGATTTGGAAGGAAAAGCTCTTTGTCAATTATTAGTTACGGGTCTACAACTGCTTTCTAATTCCTTGATTGTGCGCCACTTCTGCCACGTCTTTTCTCTTCATTGATATTTAGTTATGACAACTGACTGACTGCGAGTATGTGACCAGTTTAGTAGAACAGCTAATGTTGATGATTAGCCAATCATAGGAGCAAGCCTAATTGTGATTTTGATGTTTAGCAATTGTTAATATTAATCTTGCAATTCTAAACTTAATTTAACAGTTCTTTGAAGAGTGATCAGCTTTCTGAGACAGCTCATGTTTAAATTAGGAATGTTTGCTTTCTTGTTTTTTTTTTATTCTTGAATTTTCTGATCATTTTATTTTTCTTGTTTTGCATTTTTTTCATTATTTTTAATGTAGTATGGTGGACATCTCAAGTTGTGGATCAGCTACATCTACTGCACATGAAGACCAACCATTATGGTCATATGTAGAAAAGAAAGGGAAAGCTCTTGAAGGTGGTGAAAATGTTATATTTGTTTGTTCTTTTTGTGGGGAAAGTTCAATGGATCATATACAAGATTGAAAGTGCATTTGTTAAAAATCAGAGGCCAGGGAATTCAAGTATGTAAAGATATCACAACTGAGAGTTTGGATTAAGCCTGGGCATCGGGCCAGCCCAACCTGCTAAGGAGTCAGGCTCGGGCTGGCCCGACAACCGCAACTCGGGCCCGAGCCTGGTCCGACACTTAAAACCCAAGCTTGAGCCCGGGCCTGGCTCAATTAAATTAATATATATATATATATATATATATATATATATATATATATATATATATATAATAGTATATAAATATAATTAATTAGAATAAAATATTATAATTATATATAAAAATCAATAAAATATATATTACAAAAAACATTATCGGGCCCACCCGGGCTTAATGGGACCCACCTAGGCCGGCCCGGTGCCCTTTTCTCCGGGCCCGAGTACCAGGCACCTGTCAGTACCCAGTGCCCAGCCTTAGTTTGGATCAATCGAAGGAAGAACAAGAACTCTATAAGAAGAAGAAAAACATGGCATCATTTGGTTTTATCAACATTCCTACAGTTTTATATGATGATGTTAAGGATGATTCAAAAAAAGAAGAAAGGCTGATGCTATTCAGAAATCAATTGAGTCATTTGGTTTACAAGGACGGCGAGAATTTGATCTAAAAGTCGCAATATTTTCTATGCTAATTGCATACCATTTCATATAGCTACAAGTCCATATTGTAGGGAGTTAGTTACATCCTATGTCACATAGGTACGGGTACGGATGCGGGTACGGGTACCGGTATTGGTACGGGTACCGACCATTTTCAAAAAATGTGGGTACGGGGATGCGGGTACGGGTATTGGTACGGGTACGGACCATTTTAAAAAAATGTGGGTACGGAGGTACGGCCGTACACACGGACATATATATATATCAAAAAATTTCCAACAGAATAACATATTCACATTTTACACATATATATCAAAATAATGCAAACAGAATAATTTATCAGTCTTGATTCTCATTCTCAGTCGCATAATTAACATTCAAAATACATCTGCTTTGTTAATTCTCATTCTCCTCAGTCTCATCAAGATTAGAAGGAACAACAAGTTCTGTAAGATCCATATTAAGAGCATGCAAATCATGTTCTCCTTCAAGGTCCACGTCAATGTTCTATGGATTAACATCCCAATACTTGGATGATCCTGAACTGCAAGTTGCAACAAAATTAAAATATGATTTAAGTTAATATTAACTCTAAACAACCAACATAATAATAATATACATAATTACATATGTATTATGTATACATATCAAAAATACGAAAAGAAAGAAATATCTGTAATCATCTGAAGTACATGAAAGTAACCGTAGGTTGGAGTGGACATAAACTAAATCTTCTGCTCGCTTACTAGTTAGCTTATTTCTCTTGATGTTGTGAATTTGAGAATAAGTGCTCCAATTTCTTTCACAACATGAAGAGGTTGCAGGTTGAGATAATAACTTCAATGCAAGTTGTTGGAGATTTGGTGTCGATGCTCCAAAACATAACCACCAATTAACAGGATCTTCTTCATCTCTTGCCATTTCAGCTTGCATTGAATCATTTCTTCCACCAGAGAAGGTTGCAAACTCATTATTTATTATCTTCAACCGATGAGGATCAAAAAATAGTCTTCCCAAACATATCTCCCTATTTTTTGATATTTCTAGATCTTGATTAGGAGGAACACGACTAGTACCTCCTGCCAACCATGTTTGTCCATAATATTTGGGATTTTCGAAGTGTGCCATACAATGCAAAGGATTATTGCTTTTGTTCCATCTTCTTACTAAAATTCTATGCACATGATCGAAAAACTCAGAATCATCAAGTGCAACATTCTTCTTCTCATGTCTAAAAATGATGTTTTGAATTTTTTCAATCATGTTATCCCACATATCGTAAACTTTATGAAGCATGGGCCCTTCTTTATCAACTTCNCTTTATTCTTTTTATCATTACAATAATGGATGCAAAACGAGTCTCTGCTACCTTCAACAACTTCAAATCAGAATGCCTATTAAATATAGCAAGGGCATTGTTGTGGTTTACAACAAAATTTCTGATGTTTCTGACATCCTGCTCAAGCTCCTCAATCCATGAACACAACAAACCTGCATTTGGATCATCTTTTGATGGGCTGCAAATACTTTTAAGTGCTAAATTTATACTGTATGTCACACAAGGAGTCCAAAATATGTGACTATATTTGGGATCACTTGCCAAATTCATCCCTGCTCGTTGGCAAACTGGAGCATTATCAATAATAATTTGCACAACATTATCATCACCCACTTCTTTGATGACTTCTATAAATAGCCCTTTTAAATACTCAGCATCTTTATACTCCCCAGATGCATCAACAGATTTCAAGAAGATTGGTCCATCAAGCGAATAAGCAATAAAATTTATCAGTGGCCGTCTTTGTATATCAGTCCACCGTCAGAAACAATGGATACTCCATATTGTATCCATGAAAATTTCTTCTTCTCTAATAATTTTTCAATGTTTGCCTTCTCTTCTGCAAGAATTACTGTTCTCAACTTCTCTGAACTTGGGGGTACATAACCACTCAAACTGCAGTTAGCCAAACCTGTAACAACATCTTTACAATAAGGACTTCTAGCTACATTAAAAGGAAGTGAACTTGCAAAAAAAAACCTTCCGATCCTTCTATCCATCTCTGCCCTTCCCATATTATTGAATGCTTGTGATAATGTTTTCCTTTTCTTTGAACAATCTTCACCTTGTTCAAAAGCATAAAGAGGAACAGATACACTTGACTTGGATGAAGATTTCTTCATCTCAACTGCATCCTGTTCTTTTTTGAATATCTGAATCATCTCTTTGGTGACTTTTGGGCATGGTCTAATTCCAACGCCTGAGATATGCAATAAATGTGCTTTGCAACGTGTATAAGAGCATAGGTCACATTACATAATTTGCAAGAAAAAACTACATTCCCACCACCACCTAGTCCTTTTCCTAGTTTGTTCACATGGCCCCAAAGAGGCTGAGATGGATTATCCTTCTCTATTGCAGTGGTACTAACACTACTACTGCTGCTTAGTAAATTTCCACTTCCACTTACAGGCATCGTTTCTTTTCCTTTATCAGCCATGACAATTTACAACTTATATGAAAACTTGAAAAGCACCTAGCAAAAGAGCTGCAAAACCAATAGAAACAAGGATCATTCCAATTAGGCGAAATCTCTCATGAAACGATATATCACACCAATATCAAATGGATTTGTTCCTAATTAGTACAAGACAATATCTGATGCAGTCATGTAGATAACATTGTAATTGCCTAATTGGACATATATCACACGATTCACACCAATATCAAATGGATTTCTTCTCAATCAGTATAGAACATGCAATACGGAATAATGAATATGCATTCTATGCAGAATAACTGATTCAGTATATGACGTGGGAAGGCCTGCATCCAAATAAGAATAGGTCATTGTTGGACAAGGCATACCACAATACGAATATGATGTGATAAAGCTTGGAGTTCTTTTCAATTTATCAAAGGACATGCTCAAAAGACATCGGACTTGGGTTCATCAGCAGATTGGGATGAAGACCAATCTGTTGGCCAAACAAAGCACACTGCATAACAGATAACTGCATCAACGCTCATGTTGTTGAGTTGGTTCATAAGGACTTGGTTATAACTTATAAGAAATGAGAAACGAAGCAGCGTGAGGAGAAGAAGATGGGGAAACGAAGCAGCATGAGGAGAAGAAGATGGGGAAACGATAGGATCAACAACGAGAAGATGGACTCATTGAGAATCAACTACGCAAACAGAAAACAAGAGATAATAGTGAAAGAACAGACAGCATACAACGGTCGCCGCCACGGTCGTCGCCGGCGGTGAAGGCAGGGGCAGAACCGATGAAAATGAACTAAAACATGATAAAAACAAAAATGTAGCACCGCCATTCGCCTCATGCCGTCGCCGATCGCCGTCGTTGTTCGCCTCCTGCCGTCGTCGATCGCCGTCGCTGTTCGCCTCCTGCCATCGCCGATCGCTGTCTCCATTCACTGATCACCGTCGCCGTTCAACTGCCTTCGCCTTTCCTCGCCGGTCGCCGCCCCTGTCTGTCGCCGGCCGTCGCACCAGAGGAGAACGAAACCCTTAAAACGAAAACATGTTTTAAGGGTTTCGAGCTTTCTTTTTTTTAACGTTATAATCATTTAAAACGATAAAATCTAAAAATCGTTAAAATAAAAAAAAACACATTTGGACTCGGTCAAAGTTGACCGTACCCAAAAAAAAGGTCAAAAATGACCTCTGGTGCATTGATCGTACCCGATACGGTCAACGCACATTTATCGCGTACCCAACCCCGTACCGGTACCGGTGTCATATTGGTACCATACGGGTACTCCTCCTTTGGAGGAGTACCCGTGTGACATAGGTTACATCTCGTTAAAATTATAACTTGCCTTGGTATATTCCCCCTAGTTCCAAAAGGCTTCACACTGTACTACTAGAACAACAAAAGGCTCATGTGGACAAATTGTTAGAGTACCAAAAGTTTGTTTGGGAGCAACATGAAGTTTCTATTGTCTCTGATGGCTGTACAAATTTACAAAAGCGCCCTCTTATTAGTTTTACTGCAACTTCAGCAATCTTCTTAAAAACGATAGATACATTTGGCAAATACAAGTGTTAAGTATATTGTTGCATAGAGAGGTGGAGAAGAGGGAGAAAAGGAGAACCTGAGGAAGGAGGAGAGAATATGTAGTTGAATCTATCGGATGCTCCTTTTCCATTAGACTAAATAAGGATTAGGGTTATGTTTAACCCTTTACATAAAGAGTCTAACAAAATTTTAAAAATTCAGAAAGCTACCTAATACTAAATTCCAAAATACAGAAAATTTTTAAATCCCAAACCAGCACGTTTCCTCAACAGTCCCCCTCAAGCTGGAGCATAGATGTCTATCATGCTCAGCTTGCTATAACACTTCATGAAATCGGATATCGGAAGAGCTTTGGTAAATATATCTGCAGGTTGGTCTTCCAAAGCAATATACTCAGTAGAAATAATCTCTGCTTGGACCATATAATGACAATCAACTTCACTATGTTTGGTCCGTTCATGGAAGACCGGATTATTTGCTATATAAGTAGCCGCTTTATATCACATTGCATTTTTATAGGCAATTCTATCTGAATTCCAAGACCTTCTAGCATGGCTCTCACCCATGTGATTTCAGTGGTTGTTTAGGTCATGGCTCGATATTCTGACTCTGCACTAGATCGAGCAACAACAGCTTGTTTTTTACTTCTCCAAGAGACTAAGTTACCACCAACAAAGATACAGAATCCCGTAGTGGACTTTCTGTCATCAATTAAGTCTGCATAATCTGCATCAGAATAAGCTTCTATCTGAAGTGAAGAGCTTCTTCTAAATAATAGACCCTTTCCAGGAGAGCCTCTTAGAAATTTCAATAATAACATAGTTGCATCCCAATGGGCTTTTCTTGGCTTATCCATAAACTAACTTAGTTTTCCCACTACAAAGGATATATCAGGTCTAGTAATGGCTACATATAATAGCTTGCCAATGAGAGACCGATATGATTTGCTATCAACAGGTTCAGATTTATCATCATATAAGTGAGTATAAGAATTCATAGGAATAGATGTCGATTTAGTTCCAGTCATACCTATTTCGTGCAGAAAATCAAGAACATATTTTCTTTGGGAAAGGACTAGACCTTCTTTACTTCTTGCCACTTCTATCCCCAAGAAGTAATGTAGGAAACCAAGATCGTTAGTAACAAAATGTTGTTGGAAATACTTCTTTGTGTTTTGTATTTCTTGTTCATTGTCACCAGTTAAAATAATATCATCCACATATATCACCATAACAACCATACCTCTTGAGGTCCTTTTTTTGAACAATGAATGATCTAAAGGCGATCTCTGAAACTCAAACTTAAACACAACATCACACAACTTCTGAAACCATGCTCTGAGACTCTGTTTCAAACCATATATAGTCTTCTTTAACAAACATAACTTGGTACACTCCCTCTGTTTCTCAAAGCCGGGTGGTAAACCACTTCAGTTAAATCCCCATACATAAATGCATTTTTAACATCGAGTTGGTACATGTTCCAACTATAATGAACTGCAGCAGATATAATGAGTCGTATAATGACCAGACGTGCCACAACAGAGAAAGTTTCAAAGAAGTCAATACCATATGTCTGTGTGTATCCTTTTGCTACCAGCCTTGTAGCGCTCAATTGTACCATCTGAGTTGTACTTGATAGTGAATACCCATTTCGAGCCAACAATATCTGCCCCAGAAAGAGGTTCAATGAGATCCCAAGTGTAACGAGATACTAGAGAATCCATCTCCTCCTTCGTACTACCTAGAGTCCAACATACCTTGTTCATGTGAAATAGGAATGGACATAGTTGACAAGGCATCAATAAATTTGCACATATGATCTCCCAAATGAGCTGCACTAACAAATTTAGAAAGATGATGAATTGTGCATTGTCTGATCCTTTACGCAGTGCAATAGGTAGTTCATCAGGAACAGAAGCATCAAGGGAACACTCAAGCATGTCATGTAATTCATAACTTACCTCCCGAGAGCAAGATGGTGCAGGGTCATTACATGATGGATTCCTTCTTGAATATGTGAGAAGACAATCTTTAAACCGTGGAATGGAGGGAGTGGAATAGGTGGGTGATAATGAAAAATGAAGGGACTCAAGTGGAATAAGAAGAATTGGAAGTGGAACAAAAGAAGGCATCTCAGACTTTGGATATGAAGGACTTGCAGGAAAGAATGGAGACGACTCGAGAAAGGTTACATCGGCACTGACAAACTCTCGATTAGATATAGGATCTAGGCATCGATACCCTTTTTTTATTTTTAGAGTATCCCACAAATACACATTTACTTGTGTGCGCAGCTAGTTTATCTCGATTGGAACCAAGTTTATGCACTGTGCACCCAAATATACGTGGGGGTAAAGAAAATAAAGTTTTAGTTGGGTAGAGAATTTGAATTGGAATCTTGTTGTCTATGGAAGATGATAACATTCTATTTATTAGGTAACATGCGGTCAAAATTGCATCTCCCCAAAATTTGGAAGGAATATGAGAATGAATCATGATTGTGCGGGACATCCAACAAATGGCGATGTTTTCTTTCAGCTACACCATTTTGTTGAGATGTGTGAGGGTAGGTAAAATGTAGCACAATACCATGGGATTTATAGAATTCAAGTAAATGAGTAGATTTGAACTCGAGAGCATTGTCAGTGCGAACAACCTTGACACAAGAATTAAATTGAGTTTTTATTCCAATATGAAAGATTTCAAGATACAAAGAGCTTCAGTTATGTCTTTCATCAGAAAAAACCCAAGTGACACAAGAGAAATCATCAACAATGGACAGATAATAATGAGACAACAACCGACTTGGGACCTGAGTAGGCCCCCAAACATCAACATGAACTAAATCAAATAGACTTTGGCTAGACTGACTTCAACTCGATGGAAAGGAAGTACGACTATGCTTGCCCAATTGACCAACTTCACACTCAAGAGACGTTGTAGAAGAAATCTGAGGACATAGCAGTCGAAGTTTAGGGAATGATGGATGACCCAATCTGAGATGTTATTGAAAAGCACTTAAAGAAGAATCAACTAAGAATGACGCCTCCTTATCATATGTACCCAAGATGTATATTCCATCTCTCTCAGAGCCTCCACCAATCTTCTTCCCAATCGATAAATCCTGAACTACACAAGTACGCAAGTCAAAAATAACTCTGCAATTCATCTCTTTAGTTAGTTTGCTTACAGATAACAAATTCTTTGGGAATTCAGGGGTATATAACACATCATGAACATGCAAAGATGGAGAGAGATAAACATCTCCATGTCCTTCTACTGGAGATAGTCTTCCATCCGCCAATCGAAGATGCTGAGGGGAATTAAATTTCTGCAGGTTTGAAATACGAGTATCTCCACAAACGTGTTCAGATGCTCCAGAATCAATTAGCCAACAACCATTAGAAGTAGCTCTACATGCAGAGTATGTTGAATTTGTGATAGTTGTAGATGCCGATGAGGTAGAAGGAGTAGTATTTGATCTACGCTCCAAAATTAAATCAATTTCAACCGGACTTAAATTAAGAGATGTAGCATCTACTGAAGCAGCAGTGGGATTCGACTTAGGAGCTATACTGATAGACTGTGTGTTTGGAGTAGAACTAGATGAATATGTCACAGTCGAAGAAGTGGATGAGTTAGGTTTACCCACTTTGTTCCAGCACCTATCCTTTAAGTGACCAAAACGACCATAATATGTGCATTGAAGTCTTCCACGTCCTCCAGGACCTCGGCCTCTTCCTCTACCATGGGAAGAATATAGTCCACTTCTTCTTCCTCCAAATGAGACAAGGGCAGATGGCTATGAGTTGTTCGAGGATGGAGGAAGAGTAACAACCAATTTGTTTAGTCTATTGAAGGCCTCATCAAGATCAAGAAAATCTGAACCTGTAAGCATTTGAGCACTGGCTGCAGAATAATCAGAAGATAGACCAGCAAGAAATTTAACAACAATCATTTGCTCCATGTGAGATTTGAGACAATGCTTACAGGGCGGTTTTAAAGAGTTCATCTTTTCATAAGTGAACTTCAATTTTGTAAAGTATTCTGTTAAATCTATGTCACCTTACAGCATTTGTAACAATTCTTGCTGAACTTGTAAAATTTTGCTGATGTTTTTGTCTTGAGAGTACGTCTGCCGAAGAAAATTCCACATATCTTTGGTTGTATTATAATAACAAAGCCCTGTCGCAAAGTGGGGCTGAGTGCTATTCATAAGTCAAGCACTAATAATGTTGTTTTCTTCCTCCCACCGTGCGTATTTACCAGTCTTTTCAACCGATTCATCTTCTTCCAATATATATTTCTTCCATGTCCAACGACTGACAACATGAAGGTTCTAGCCCATACATCATAGTTGGCTCCATCAAGTTTGATAGTAGATCCAAACGAGAATGGATTTGAAAAAGCTTTGTACTCAACACCAGCCTCTATTTGTTGATTTCCATATTCAGTTCTATCAAGTTGACAATTTCTTATGGTTGTGCGTGAGCAACCCTTCCTGAAAGAGCATCATCAGTCAGCTTCTTACTGAGAAACTCTTCAAGCATCAGACGCACCTACCTTTAGTATGCTATTATCGTCTCCCATATCTTGTTCATGCCTTTTGCTGTTTGGCAAATCATGGCTAATGAAATCTCCATCTTCTCCAATCGAGCATCTACAATGCTTGCTGACTACACCCTCAAAACCAGCTCTGATACCATTTGTTAGCCACCAACTAACAAGCTCCTTACAAGAGCAAGGCAACAGACGGATAAAAACCTCAAGACTCACCCACATAGACCCTAATCCCCGACTAGGGTTCTCTCCTCCCAGAGGAAATGACTTTCAATTACCAAATGCCTCCTACTAAGACCTTTGACCTATTTATAGCCTTATTTGGGTCGACCCAAATGGGATCCAATCCAAATCACATAACCGGTTACTAACAATTTTCTATAGGAATTGGAGAAGATCTATGTACAATTGTAGAAAAAGAAGATTATCTACATGTTTCTTAGTGGATTAAACATGGAGATGCTTATCCTATTCTTCAATACTTTGCTTTCAGGTTGCTAGTTCAACTTGCTACATCTTCATGCTGGAAAGAAACTGGAGTACATTTTCACATATCCACAATATAAACGAAATAACACTTACAAGCAAGCATGCAGAAGATTTGGTTTATGTGCATTTCTAACCTTCAGCTTCTTTCATGAAACAAAGAAGAATATAGGCAAAAAAAATAAGCATATTATTGATTTAGATGCTTCTCTTTTTATTTGGTAATTATTACAATTTGTTTTTCTGTCTTATAGGGGAGGAGAAACTAAAAGTTGGGATGTGAATGCTGAGAACTTTAACTTAGAAGAAGACAATGAAATTGAACAAGTTAATTCAGGATTCCATGAACCTTCTATTCCAACATCATCTTCTAATGTGCTTGTGGCAGTGGAAGAAGAGGAGGAAGAGATAGGCATTGACTTGGAGTAGCTAAAATGATGATAATCATAGTGTTCTGATGATAAAACAATGTTTTGTTTGTAGACTTTTTTGATGGAATTATGTTTATGAACTATTCATCTTTTTTTTTTTCATTTTATCATTCTTTGGAATTGAGAAATTTGACGTACCTCCGTACCCGCAATTTTTAAAAATGCCGTATCCGAACCCATACCACCATACCCGAACCGTACCATACCGCACCCGCACCCATGTGACATATCATAGATTCAGTAATTTAGTCCCATAAAAAACTTGTTACTATATTGTATCAGGTGAAATTTGTCAGTCATTTTGACAACCACGTACTGGCTTAATTCACTTTCATAATATGAGACATCTTCGAAACTAGTTTCAGGGATTTTAAATACATTCTATTTGATATAACTCATAATATGAACATGTATAACATGTTATGATACGCCACTCTGGTATCTTACATTATACTTTAAGAACACAAAAATCAGCAAGAGAAAAATTTTATAAATTTCTTAAGGCTGCACGAGGTTCACCTTGGAAGGCATTCGTACATATTTAAAAGTAAAAAGTAAAATGTATAACCTATTCCATACAAAAATATTATTAAAGCTCTCATGGCACTTCATATCAGAGTCTATGTCAGACCTCCAAAATAAGAAATTCAACTTTTACAACAAAAGCTGTTGCAAGACCCCAAGGTGGAACTCATATACAATAATAAGAAATTATTCAAAACCCATTTAAATATTCAAGTTTCAAAGAAGTTTAAGTGGTCGATTTTGATTATTTCTATGGAAGTGTGCCTTGCAAGTAGTATATACTTGCTATTTTGTTATGTTTATGCAGTTCATACTTTTTCAAAGAGAAAACTTTTGTTCAATTTTTCCTCAACTTTTCTTATTATTATGCATTTGTTCTCTCTTTTTTTTGTGATATTTTAAAATTACGAAACTAAATTTGCAATTATTTACATTATGTACACAATCTTGGATTCGTCCTATACAGGTTATATCACGCATTTTATGAGATTGAGACCAAAGCAAAAAGCCAGAAATTCTCCATGAGGCTAAACTAATAAAATCTTATGAATTTGTAACCCACTAAACAACATCAACTCAAGTTAAAGACAAGTCTAACGTGCATGTACATAGCTGACTGTGCTAGCCATAGCTGACAATTGAACTCGGCGAATGAGAGAACCACCAGCACATTAATAGGTAGGCCACAGGTGCATCAACGTCATTAAGAGTCCATGGGACATATGTTCCAATTTTATTGTTAAATTCAAAGTGTGTTTTAGCAACCAAAACATAATCACTTTTTGTCACACTGCATATGATTTTGTAGGCAAACATGAAAACATTGCTGTAATTGATCAAGCACAAGATGATAGTGAGACACCAAATCTAAAGAAGTTGACTCCTGATCAAGCTTATCAGAAAAGTTGTAAAGGAAATGTAGCTTCCTATAATAGAAGTTCTAAAAACATCAAGAGAAAAGACACTTACTAATGTCCCTCCAATCTCTTGAGCTAGATTTTGGCCAAAAATCTGCTCAACCAAAGACAAAGCAAACTCCACAGCAGTTCCTGGGCCACGGCTTGTGGTAACTTCACCAGATACTTGTACATTTGATTTAACTCTCCAAAATGTAGGAAGCTTGTCAAGGAATGCTGGATGGCCAGTTACCTAGTAACAGTTTGAGTATAACATAATGCATATGAAACAAAACTAAATGACCAAATTCCTAAAAGAGAGCATATCATTAGAAAATAACTTTGTGGTCAAAAGTACACTAGGCAGTGGACAGCAGCTTAGATGCCTAGGCTGAGGCACTTAATAAGATCAAACAAACAATATTTTTTTTGGGTTCTATGTTACAATATATTGATTGACATAAATAGTTTGAAAACCACCAATTTTCTGCTTTTCTCCTTGTCTTCCTCTCTTTTTACCCCAATTTTCTGTTGAACAGGACTGTTCTATGTTACAATATATTGATTGACATAAATAGTTTGAAAACCACCAATTTTCTGCTTTTCTCCTTGTCTTCCTCGCTTTTTACCCCAATTTTCTGTTGAACAGGACTGCCTATTAAGAGTCACATCAGTCCAATGGTACTTTGTATATCAGTTCTGCTCATGTTGTAACATTCGCCTGTGTGTTATTGTCCTTTCTATCATTCTACACTGTATAAGCAATGTGATAGTCATAGGAGATACACAGGTTAGAGGGCTTTGTAAATAGTTAAAAGTAAAGAATAATGGGTCGGGCCCCTTGTTACACCCAGTTACTACAGCTTAAATACCTCAAGTCTTAATGTTTTAGCCTTTAGGGTTATGCAAGATTAATGAAAGTTTACCTCTTGGTGAGAGGGATTGTCTGGCTATGCCCCTAACAGAATGTTGGGGAGGGAGCATGAGTGAAATTTTATTCTAATCTGCAGGAAACTTGAGACAGCTGCTATTCATTGGTATTGGAGCCCTATGGCAAGTAAAGAAGCACTCACAGTGCTGTTTGATGGCAGGATGTTTAGATGGAGTCGAACAGAACTAGGGTGACCTAGGGTAGAGATTGATGGAGGTCAATACCCGAATGCAGACCATGATGGCAGAAATGTTTGGTATGCTGTGTGAGATGCTAAACCGATTCGGCGCCAACAGTTCGCACCACAACACCCCCGTTCTGCCACACAATCCAGGTATGAGTCTGACTTCGAATCCCTAGTTTGATTTATTCCTGCATAACGGCGATTCATCAAGGTTGCACCGACCTCCCAAAATGGATTTTCCAAAGTTTTGCAATCCAGACCCATTTAGTTGAGTTTTAGAGCAGAACAATACTTCAGTTGCCAGGGCATCACAGTTGAAAATTGTGTGGGTCATGCTGCTGTTCATTTAGAAGGACCAGCCATATGCTGGTACTACTGATTGATGGCCTAGCAAGAAAAACCCAGTTGGACCCAACTCGTAGAAGCTCTAACCATTAGATTTGGGCCCTCAACATATTTAGATTTTTTCAGCATTGAGCTTTCTAAAATCAAGCAATGAGGGTTAGTGATAGAGTGTAATAACATAGTGAGAGGGTGGCCTATGGAGGCGTCGATGGGGACATTTGTAAGAGGGCCAAAAAAGGAACTGAGAATAGAGGTGCAGGCCACACAATCCTAGCCTCTGTTGGAAGCTTTTGAAGAGTGGCAGAGGAAAAATAGCGCAGGTTGGGAGTCACTCACTGGGACCAGAAGCTTCCTAAGCAGTCAGCATGGAAGCCAAATTTGACGCCAGGAGAGAACAGTGGACAACCTTCAGCTTCTAGAAAGGTAACTGAAGTCCAACCTGTTCTTGTTAAGAGACTAAATCTGGAGCAGATCTGAGATAGACGAAGAAAGCAGTTATGCTTTCAATGTGAGGAAAAAGTGGACTTCTGGGCATGTTTGTAAAAAGTTTCACATGCACTTAGCCAATAAGACTAATGAGGAGGATGAACCAGTGATCCAAGAGGAAGTAGAGGATGATGAGGACAGCAAAAATGAGGCTGCTCCAGAAATCTCATTTCACACATTGGCTGGGGACTATCTACACCAAGTTATGTGCGTGGAAGGGAAGCTTAAGGGGCATAAGGTTAAGGTGCTCGTGGACACCGGGTCCACTTACAACTTTGTTTGTGAGAAAACAATCAGAGCACATGGATGTATTAGAGAATAACCAGAGTTCAAAGTGGTAAAGGGCAATGGTCATTCAATAGTAAAAAACAAATTTATGATTTCTTACAAATTACAATGCTATATATACAACTACTAAGCTGACTGGTACACATTACAATCCGCATTTTTACAACATTGCCTCTCGTTCTTCTTTCTACTTTTATCTGCAACGGTTGAATCTGGTATGAACAATGGGTAATTGAACATTACCTAGGCCCCACCTAGGCTTTTTGTGAGGGTGTAGCCTAGGTTCATCTAGCACTTTTAAGTTTTAACTTTATAGCTAAATAAACATCAACTGATGTAAAGTAAACTATCGTCATGCTGCCATAGACCGAAGCCAAATGGGTTAGATTTTACTATACATAATAGCACGTTGCAAAGGAAAATGGTGTATGACCTTCTTTTTCTTTAGAAGGCCCCAAGCCTGAAGAGCAATGGCAGGAGCAGCACATATAGCACCATATAATCTCTTCTCTTCAGCATGCTTTCTCACTATTTTCTCTAGAATTTGGCAATCCCTAAGCCTTGCAGAACCGGGCATTCCTCCCTGCATTTCATAACAAAAACTGAATTTCAGTTCATGCAATTAAACAAACTCAAAAATTATTACAAACAAACATAAGACATCGCCAGCAGGTTAAACGATTATACTTGTTTTTCCTGCATTATTTTCAACTATCAAGCCTGGACAATTAATATGGATCAGCCTACCAAGAATATTGATGGGACATGCCCTTCATGGAACAAGTTTGGTCAGACAGCAAAAACTTAGTTCGCTTGTCTCCAGTGTTCTCATACTCTGGTGGTTTAATGAATTAATACTCGGAAAAATAAAGAGTTCTTACAAAGAGAACCAAGCTATGTGAGACACAAGAGACGAAAAGTTTGAGGACGAACTCACAGCTAGCCTCAAAAGACAATAGAATCCTAATAAATAGAAAGTTTAGCTAGTAGACTGATTGAACTCAATTCATGTCCAGAAGACAATGAGAGCCAGTAATAGGTATCATTTATTCACTTAAGTGATGCTGGAAAATGGAGAACCTACTGGATCCTTCAGACATGTGCATTGTTATTTTTTATAACAAAAGGTCATAAATAATATTCACCAGAAAAGGCTGTACAGTACAAAGCGAGTCACGGAACTATAAACTTCCGACGGATACGGAATTATAGAGTGCACCAGAAGAATATGAAATAAGTAGGGAGAATAATATTTACCGGCAGGACCACAAGGTCGAAAACCTCCTGCTCGCACGCCGATATTAACGCATCGGCGACAAGCGTCACCCCCCAAGAAGCTTTCACCTCCATCTGCTTCTCCACCGAGGCAATAGTTACCCTAGCCCCTGCCCTCCGCAGAATGTCAATCAAGATCGCGGCCTCCATCTCTTCCGTGCCTAATCCAATCGGGACCAATACCTGGATGAAACACCCTAACCTGTAAATGGCGAGCAAACGAACAGAAGAGTTGGCTAACCTTCAATATGCAGAACATGAAAACCGGGCCTTGCATTAAAAGGCTACTATTGGTGAAAAGAGTGTGTGGGTGTGGGTGTGGGTGTGGGTGTGGGTGTGTGTGTGTGGGTGTGTGCGTGGGTGTGTGTGTGTGGGTGTGTGAGAGAGAGAGAGAGGGAAAGAGAGACCTTCTTAAGAGGGGCGGTGATGAGAGTGGAGGAGGGTGCTGTTGGCTTCACCGCCACCAGCCCTGCTGCCATTGGCCTTACCGTCGAAGGATGCAACCGAGGAAACGGGAAAGCGGAGAAGGGTTGGAGAGCCAAAATGACCATCCTGCCGCCTGCGGTCGAGGGAGGGAGACAGACGGAGGAAGAGAGGCCCAAGCTGCTCCCGTCACGCTCTTCTTGATAGCGCTGTCAATGTTAATCCAGCCATTGTTTATAAGGTATGGTTGGCTGTGGACGAGGATGGATTTTTTTTTTTGGTTAAATTCGGATATATATATATATATATATATATATATATATATATATATATATATATATATATATATATATATATATATATATATGAACTAAGTCGAGCATGAGCTTGGCCATTTCGATTCGGCATTTCGGCTCAATGGCCAGTTGGATTCCACTAAAAAAAACTCGAGCTTGTTCGATTCAAGTACATAAAATCGGGCTTGAACTCGACTTTTCGATTCGGCTCAATGGCCAGTTGGATTCCACTAAATAAACTCGAGCTTGTTCGATTCAAGTACATAAAATCGGGCTTGAACTCGACTCATCTAATCCATTTAACTTGTTTAGACCTCAAATGGTTTAGCGTTAACTTGTTTAACTTTTGTAAGTATTAACTCCTGTAAGCATTTAAAAATTTGCTTATTTTAAAGTTAAAATCATGATTTGGTGAATTGATTTTTGCAATATTATATAAAATACCGCTTTGTCAACCGAGTTAGTATAAATGAGTCGAGTTTTTGAAACTCAAACTCGACTCGTTTATCATTTTGAGTGTCTATGTAAGGTTAAATTTGGTTTGTTTATAAACGAGTCGAGCACAAACTAAGTTTTTTCGAGCCAGTTCAAGTCCATCAAGAGATAGTTTGTCAATGTATATATATATATATATATATCATTCATTCAACTTACAACTTTTTTTTTCTTAATTGTTAACCCCAATTATTTATCAATTACCACAAATGCCGCGTCGTGCTAAGAATGATTTTATATAATTTCCTAGTTCTGCCCCAAGGCAGCGCTCCATTTTCAGCCTTTAAGGTCCCATAATCTTCCTTTTTTTGCCCACTGGTATAACGCCACTAGAAACACACCCAAACTCACAAGTGGGACATGATGGAGAAGTGTACAATTATATTGTCATGTTATCACCACGGCATCTTGTGTGAGTACAATTTTGTCAAAATCTTCCATGGCATAAGAACCGTGACATCTAAATTGTCATGTTAGCACCGTGGCCCAAGTACAGTTTTCCAAAAGAATCATTGAAAACAAAAAGCAGATGAGCTCCCAAAAGCCAAGCCCCATTGCACTGGACGAAACTCCGGTTCACTAAAACTAGCATAAAACAAATGGGTCAGAGAAAAAAAAAAGTGTGTACTTGTGAGCTATAGCCCAATAGGAAAATAATTGCAACACTTCGCTTTCCAGGTACATCAAATATGTTAGATTTTCGCTTATATCGAGTTCCTAGAATAAATTATGGGTTTCATATTCAATTTGCTGGCATTCTCTAATGCTTTCGTGTACACTTGCGAGCTATAGCCCAAGAGGAAGAGCAGAGTTTCAGCTACCTAGTGTTTCGATCCAGGAGAAAATTGGATCATCTTGACTTTTGTCCAGTCAGACCTCCAGATTGTATTTTTGGCATCCCTGAAGGACCGAGGGTATTGGCGTAATTAGAATAGCACTCAAGTGGAATTTGAGTAAAAACTAGGTGGATTAGAAACTTATTAATGAGGAGATAAATAAAGCTAAACTAGGATTATGGCCTACTGATCACTGAGTCAATGACAGATTACCAAAATTAATTGAGATTAGGGACAACTTCATTACTTGTTAATGACTTAGTAAATCACTAGTCACCTAATCAACTTAGTTCAATTGCAGTTAAATAATAATTAATCATGATTAGTTTTGCTAATAATTTTGATCTCATTTTTGGATCTGAAGTGGATCCGAATGTGGATCAAGATCCAAATTAACAAATTAAAGTGGGGAGGGGCGACATTTGCCCCACAACCCAAAAATTTGAGAGAGAGAATGAAAGAAAGAAAGAGAGGGAAGGAGTGGAGCATAGAATCGAGTGGGCACAAGGATCCAGAGGCCAAAAATCACATGTATGACCAAATTTTAGGGTTTTTCTGCAGTTGATTCAAATATGACGGATGATTTGATCGTGAGAACTCGTGTTTCTTGTCATAAATCGTGCTCTCTACCATGTAACACCAAAAAAAATGGCTTAACCATTGGGATTTTACATCGACATTGGGTTGTGGCTTCGAGGTTCAAGTAAAATTTAGTTGGATACATCAGTGAGACTTTGATTGCGCATGTCGTGTTCTCGTGACTTAGTATATCATGTTGTAGCAAACAATCAACCAAATTGGGTGCCAGATCGATGTTTTTTCGAAATTACCCAAATGAATTGGGTGTGAGCTCCAAGGCCAACGACGGATCGGCCAGCGCCTTGCTAGGATGGGCACGGTCTCGTGTGCTCCAGCTTTAGAGCTTCTTTACACTACGTCAAATGTATCCCAATGCAAATATTTATTTATTTTTTTCAAAATTGCACCTCCCCCCTTGTTTGCTCGTTCAAATGTATCCCAATGCAAATATTTATTTACTTTTTTCAAAATTGCACCTCCCCCCTTGTTTGCTCGTTCAAATGTATCCCAATGCAAATATTTATTTATTTTTTTCAAAATTGCACCTCCCCCCTTGTTTGAGCGTAGGAGTGCCATTGCTGTAGCTGAGCTAAACTCAGCGAACTTGTGAGTCGTGGTGGAGGTTACCCCCTAGCCATGACTCCAATGATGTAGTGTTTGAAGACTATATGCTGCACAGTGGTCTGTGCTTTCATTTGAATATGGATGAGATCAGTTTCTTCCTTAGGTGGCCGTCTGTGTTTTGTTTTACACATGCAGTTAAGAATATCTTGCATTTAGCGTCGTTGTTCATATTTATCCAGTGATGTTTGTTCATTGTCTGGGTAATCATGCAACTCTTGTTCGTTTGCAGTACACGGTTGGACTACATCATATCACACTTTTTTTTTTCCATTTAATTGAACGATTAACCTTAGAAACTAGATCATACTCAAAAAATTATCTAGCATTCTTTTATCATTTCCTCTTTTAGGTTCTCATCAAGTGGATGATCATGCCTCTCGATCGGAGTGACTGTTTGGGAGTAGGGACAATTCGGGGGTCTGATGATGCCGTTCTCTATTGCTTTATATGTTTGGTTATTAAGAGTTTTTGCAATGTATTGATGGCCCACATTTTGGCTTTTGGGGTTTCCGTTGTGTATATAGTTTGGTACGCACATATGTTAATTTGTTATATGATATGGAATGGTTTGTTAGGGATTACGATGTTTCATTTGTACAACCACTTACCTCGTTACTGATTTAGAATCGAGCATGTTATATGCTTAGAACAGGTCGAGCTATGCGCCAACTATGCAACAATTATTCCATTGCGACGTACTACAAATTGTACAATATACCAATTACATGGACAGAATTTCTCACATATGTATGTATGCCTTTGTACAGTTATGGTTTGGATGGTATTCCTTAAACTGGTGTTTTCATATTAGAGCTTGGTAACACTGCAGCACCTAAATTCTGGACAAGCTTTTAATCTTGACACTCGTCTGCCAGGTGAGTGTAGGATAGGATTTATTTATCTTGCATCAAGATTAAACATTTTAATTATCCTAATTTATGACTTGTAGCATTAGTCTGCTTTAATAATAGCTTAATCTAGCTATGAATACTTGAATTGTAGAATAGAAGGCTAATTATATTGCACCTATGTCACACCATTTGTGGCAAGGATTATAGTAGGATGTGTGGTAGACTCATGGGTAGGGATGTCAACGGATTGGATTCGAATAGGATATCCATCTGAATTGCTTTAAAAAATTGGATATGGTAAGCAGTTTAATATCTGATTAAGAAAATCGGATTGGATTCGGTTTTAAATAAATATCCTATCGGATACTAACTATCTTAACAAGTATATCCGAATCCAAACTATAACCTGATATCCAAATCCGAACTATAACCTGATATCTGAATATGAACCGTGAGTTGATATCCGAATCTGAATTGTAATTTGATATCCGAATCCGAACCGAGAGTTGATATCCAAATCCTATAGCCTAATATCTGAATCCAAAGCCTAATATCCAAATCCAAACCACTGAAGTTGGTGACTAGATTTTAAAGTTGCAAGCTATGACATAGCAGGATGTTTGGGCAAAAGGTCTAGCTAAACTCAATAACTTAACATCATGCCATGAGATGAATATAAATTTTATATGAAGGTATGATCTGACTAAGAGCTAACGACTTACATGGAGTTGCATATAATAATATCCCTATGGTTACCATATACACCGTTTAACTTAAAATATTTAAAATTATATTATATAAAATTAATTAATTAATTAATTAATATTTTGTTTAATTGAACATTTTTTTTGTAATCAACCAAACTATTATAGTTAAAGCATCAACTAAGCAGGATATCTTAAATAATTTATTTATTTCATTGGAAATAATAAAAAAAACTTCAATCAAGAAATTCAACAAAATAAAAATTTTTAAAACTAGGAAAAAGACACTTTTAGAGCTATAAATTTTTTAATGGATTGTTATGTCAAATTGATTAGAAGAATAGCTGCATTATATTTTTTAAAAATAGCATGTTTAACAAAAAAATATTGGCATGTACGTCCGTATGAAAAAAAAGTTGATAGAAAAAAATATACTTTTTTAAAAAACCAACTTAAAAAAGTATGTTTTATAATAAATAGAAATATCTTAAACGCATTGATATTCATTTTAAGTTAAAAGCATTTTCACTGTGCATAATCTCAAATAAATATATTTAATATGAAAAAATTGTTGAACTCATAAAAAGTTCTATTTATCAAATAATCAATTTACTTATTCAATCAATCAAATAAATTATTTTGTATAATCATATAATTCACTCAAAAGTCTTAGGTATTTGATATATAACACATAATTCACAAATTTGAAAACAAAAACCTTTAACTAGTAGGAAAACAACAAATTGTTTGATTTAATCAATTATCTTATATATCATTGGATTAAATATACAATTTTATGTAAAAAAAAGTTATTGTAATAAAGGTAAGAGGATTAATAAATTATTTGATATGTCATTGAACACTCTTTTTATGGATGCAACACAAATTATTTCAATTAACTCAACGAAATGAGAAAAAATAATTCAATAATGTACAAAATTTCCACAAAATCCTCCATAATGAGGATACTAGTCTTATGTCTCAACAACTGAATAGTATAATTGATCTACACGTTTCCCTAGCACAAAGCCTGGAATCTTACAATACTAAAAATCAGGTCTCCTTGCAACCCATCTTTGAAACATTAAGAAACAATATTCTTAAAGAAATATTAGAAAATCAGAAATATTTAAAAGATCAATTAGCCACTATTCTAAGTAAATTAGGCAGCTTACAGGAGTATAAAGATAATATAGAAATCATCAACAAGACTACAAAATTTCCACAAAATCCTAGTCAAAACAATATCGAAGTCATAAAATTAATTAATGAAATCAAACAGATAATTTTACGCTGAGCATGGCTTATATTTCAAGAACCTTAGCATATGAACATGAACATGAGTGGAAACATAAATCCGGAAGTAGTGACCACCCATGTATCTTTTGTAATAGGTATCCTAGTATAGAACTTAGATTCCAATGTAAAACATGTACGGCTGAAGCATGCAAGTTTTGCTTAGAGGAGAAACATTACCAACTCATTGTAGAAAAAGTGGTAGGCCGAAAAGACGAGACTATAGAAAAACGAATCTTAGTCATAGAAAATAGGCTAGATGATATAGAAAAAACTTTAGCTATAACCAATCTAAAACAACTTGATCCAATAACCTATGAGATACCTCATACCAACAACAAAGGTAAAAGCATAGTTTTGGAAAAAGGTGAAAGGACATTAACTACCATAACCTTTCCCAACATAAAAATCGACCATAAAGAACAGCGGAGGACAACTATTAAAGTCCCCTGCATATTCAAAATAAACAACTGGAAATTAGAAGTAGATGCTTTAATAGATACATGATGTAGTGTTTCAGTTCTAGACAAAAATTTACTCCCACCAGAATATCATAGAAGCCTAGACCCTGCCTTCCAACTTTGGGCAGAACAAATGGATGGATCTTTACATAAATATGACGAAGAAATATGCAAACATAAAATCGCATTTCGGATCTCTGAAGGAGTACATACTGTTTATCAGCCAGGGTCCAAGACGTTCATTAGACAAATGCAATTACATGATAGCACAAAATGCATTATCGGATTAAATTTTATTCTCGAGAACATGACTGCACAAAATGCATTATCGGATTAAATTTTATTCTCGAGAACATGACTGGATGTGTTATAACTAGGACTGGCCTATCCTTTCTCAATAACCAAATCCCTTGGGTACCAGAATGTAAATTAGACAATAATAAAGGTTGTGATTGTAAAATACCAGGGGCCTGCAAAGAGGAAGTAACCTTAACATATCCTGAAGATGAAGACGATCTAGAAACCCTGGAAATAAATCTTGAATACAGCCTTATAGACACCCAAAAAATTTATAGTAAGTTAGAAACAGGCTGCACATAAATAAATGATTTGCTCAGAATATTAGAAAAAGAAGAAATCATATGAGAAATACCCACAAAACATTGGGATCGCAATAAAATAGAATGCATACTACAGATAAAAGATCCAAGATTCACCATCTCCAACAAAAAGATTAATGCTACAAATGAAAATATTAAAGACTTTGAGACACATATAAATGATATTAAAACTAGGTGTTATAAGAAGAAGTATAAGCCCACATAGAAGTCCTGCTTTTATTGTTAATAAACATAGTGAACAAGTCCGTGGAAAATCTAGAATGGTCATAGATTATAGGCGGCTAAATGATAACACCATAGATGATTCTTATGATATACCTGATAAAACTGAATTGATCAATAGTATACAACATAGTAAGCTATTCAGTAAATTTGACTGTAAATCAGGGTTTTGGCAAGTAAAAATGCATCAAGATAGCATTCAATGGACAACGTTCACTTGTCCTTTAGGAAGTTTTGAATGGTTAGTCATGCCTTTTGGTTTAAAAAATGCTCCTGCTATATTCCAACGAAAAATGGACATGATATTTAGCCAATATCGAGGATTTGTTTGTATCTACATAGATGATATCCTTGTTCATAGTAAAACACAATCAGAACATATAGGCCACTTAAAGATAGTATTAGGAGAATTTTTACGAAATGGAATTATAATCAGTAGCAAAAAGGCACAGTTTTTTAGAAAACACATAGAATACTTAGGTGTAGAAATTGGTGAGGGAAAAATTAAACTTCAACCACATATAGCAATAAAAGCCCTAGGATTTGAGATACATGACATCAAAAGCCTTCAACGGTTTTTAGGATTAGTTAATTATGCTCGACCTTTCATTAAAGACTTGAGAAAATTAGTAGGCCCGTTATATAGTAAACTCAGTCAAACTGAAGACTTTTAATACTGAAGATATGAAACAAGTAGGGAAAATAAAAGAAGCAATAAAACACTTACCTGAAATGTATTTACCCTTAGATTCAGATTTCCTAATAATAGAAACCGATGGATGTATTAATGGATGGGGAGCAGTGTTAAAAAGAAAACCCAACAAGTTTGCTCCTAAAGGGACAGAAGTCATCTGCCGGTACAGCAGCGGCCAATATAAGGAAAAGGGCCTTTCTAGTAGTATTGACCAAGAAATCCTTGCAGTTATTTACGGGCTCAATAGTTTTCGTCTATTTTTACTAAATAAAAAGGAGATCGTAGTAAGAACTGACTGCGATGCTATCGTAAAATTTTATGAAAATAAAAACTCTAAAAGAATAAGCCAGAGAAGATGGATATCTTTCAAAGACACCCTTGTCAACCAAAATTATAACGTAACTTTTGAACACATAAAAGGAGAAAAGAATCGTCTAGCATACATGTTAAGTAGACTTCTTAAAGATGAGTAGAGATATTGATATTTATGAATCCGAAATAAGGAGACTCAATAAAATTGTAAGTTATCTCGACCAATCTAGAGTGAGATTACATGAACTTAACCCCACTCTCTCAATTGATATTAGAAAAGCTAGTGATGACCTCTTAGACATTACTTTAACCATGCAGCATATAGTTGATGACATGAAACAAACTAGAACTCGAGCATCCCCATCTTATTCTTCTGATAATATATCTGCATTTAGACATTAGTCACGGTAGACAATGCATCGTTTCACTTATTCTTCTTTCCACAGGACAAGATGGCCTCGACAAATCAGTTGCCCCTTGACCCGGACCTAGGATTACCAATTTTTCCACCTCATTCAAATCTAGTTTTTCGAACCTCCCCTAACCTCATCCTTGACCTAAAAGATCACGTCCTTCTAGACAACCTCTGGCAAAACAAAAGAAATCCTTCATATCCCAAAATCCTTTCTTTGTTAGCCAGCCATCTGAACCTAAAAAATCGGCAACTTCAGACCAAAACCTTACCAGAAATCTCCATAGACCATATACCCCTCCGACCTCAAAGCTTGGATGCCTATCTAACCCTTGAAAGAAGCCTAAAAACAGCCCAAGCAGAAATAAGTTGGCGGAAAAAAAGAAAAAGAAGAGCTAAATGACAAAATACAAGCTCTAGAAACTGAAAACAGACTCCTCAGGGAACATGTTGAGGAAGAAATAAAAAAACTAGGAGACAAAAGGGAGACAGTTCCCCCAAATATTCCATTAGTCAAAGAATAGATTTATCATATGGTAATGAAGGCCAAGAGAAAAGAACAGGTTGACATGCAGAAGCTATTACGGGTGATGGCACGAAATTCCAAGAAAAGAAAACCTGGTTTGGAATTTGTTTTGCCGAGACACAGATATGACCACCATGAAGACAGTTCTTTTTGTGAATGTGAAGACGGGTTTTCAATTATGCAGGCCACCCTTAACCTTAGGAAATGGCAAGACCAAGAGATCCAGGGAATAAAACTTTCCCCCAAAACTCTCTTGGAGCAAGGTTTCTTAAAAAGACTGTTGATTACAAAAGAAGAACAGGTAAAACATCTAGATTTTCATTGGCGCCTGGCATATACGCTTAGGCGGATGTTCAAACTCGAAGAAATAAAGCCTTACGGCTATATTAACATAGACATTGAAACTATTCCTCCCTCGTATGAATACCCTTGTGAAGCAAAGCAGGAAATCACTATCAGCATATATACTTCACAATTTCCCCTCCAAACCAGAATGCCGGAAGAAACTCTTAGGGATCTTTTAATTGAAGAAGATATATATTTGCAGTTGAAGCGATGGAGAGCTTATACGATTGCTGCAGACCTACATGCCCGGTGGACAAGGTCTACCTGTATGGTGGCTGAAGACAGAAATACACGTATTTTCCTAGCTGATAATTGGCTTACTGTGAAATTTTATATTCCTTTCCAAAGTGTCTTACAGATAACCCCTGGTCTCTGTGAACATTTCTACCAAATTCATGATAGTAATCCCGCGGAACGGACAGGTGACGACCAAAATGTAGGAGCAGTTATCCAAAGAGATGACAATGATGAATGGAATGTTGGTGATGAAGGAGGATGGGATGATAATGAACAATATGAAGAAGAAATTATAGAAGAGCTTGGAAACAATTAGAAAAGGGTAAGGACGAAGCTGCTGAGTCCTTAAACCTGCAGCCTAACATTCGTCAAGATTGGTAAAACTTGACCCTTGTAAGTTGGTGGTTAAACTTTCCATGGGTACAGTGCTTCCCATGTAAACCTTAAGCATCATCCGTTTGAGAAGAAACGTGATAAACTTCTCGTTGGGAAAATCCCCCAAGTTAAAATTAGGATTTGTGTTGTAGATCATCACTTCAAAATCTACCCTGGAGCGAGGCCCACCAAGATAAAAATGGGTTTTCCGTTTGTAAATTTTCGGCATAAAAATTTACCCTGTGAAGCACCCCACAGGATAAGTACGGGGCACATCCTGAGGCAAATCATCTCGAGGAGCCTCTAGAAGACTGTAGAAGAACGTTGTAGTTGCCAACCTTCTTTTTGTAATATATAGCAATGTTGTGTGGTAAGAAATAAAGACGAAGGAATGTTACACGCGTCAAAAAAGATGAATACGTGGCTCACCATGAAGAAAAGACGAAGCGGCTACTGTAGCACTTTGGCGGTTACTGTAGCAGTCACTGTAGCAGTTACTGTAGCACTTCGGCGGACACTGTAGCAGTCACTGTAGCACTTTTGGCCTTTTTGGACACGTTCGACTGCCACCTCACCTAGCACACGACATCTGTCCATCTTCGAGTTCATTCGATTGTAACCGTTTTTGTCTTGTAGTAGTTAGCTTGTTCGGGAAGGAATCCTATTCCTTTTCCAAATTGTAATTTGTTTTCACGTCCGGTGCCTATATAAGCATCTCCCCTGCGTCTGTATCCATCATCGAAAAATCCCATCGAGCTCTTGAGTGCTTTGGCTTCCTCAGCTCTTTAGTTCTTTGGCTTCCCTCACTCCCCTTCCTTTTCTCCTTCGCCACCTCTCACCTCTTCCTCTGCCTCCCATGCTGTAAGAAAGCGAACCGGCGCTTTTTGTGTTGTAAATCCGGCCCCCTCTATATATGTCATTGAACACTCTTTTTATGGATGCAACACAAATTATTTCAATTAACTCAACGAAATGAGAAAAAATAATTCAATAATGTTTTTTTAATTAAAAATAATATGGGTGGCCTGATTTAATAAATTGTAATAAGGGGTCATCATGAAATAATAGTTTATTCAATTAGAATATCATATTAGTTAAAAATAAACCAATCAATGTTCAATATGCACAATTATTATGAAAAAGTATGAAAGTCAAATATACTAGTAAAGAAAAGAGAAGTTAAAGAAAAGAGAAGTGATCAGTATAAAGCAATTTATAGTCAAATTTACTAAAAAAATAGTTATGCAAATTTACTGGACAACTATTGAATCAATTAACAACTGCAAATTCTTAGGTGTTTGACCTATTATGAATGATCTTAACTGTTGATTTGGCAAAAATAAAAATAAAAAAAATTAAAATAAAGTATTTTAGCGGTTTACTATTAATCGACATGCTTCTATCATCCCTTTTCCTCAATTGTCAATGTTGACAAAATCAACTCTGTGTCCCAACTGGTGAGATAAAACTCAAAATATCATTTATAATGAGTACAACACCTCATAAAAATCTGTTTTGAAAGAATTTGGATATGTGAAAAAATAGTTTTTTAATTAGTTTTTAATAATTAGTTCATATGTTTAGATGACACACTTAAACACGTTTCTTTAAATACATAGGTGTAGGGGTTGATTAAGGAATTTTTTGTTACAATAGTCAAACTATAGTCTTAAAATTTTAAGTGAAGCCAAAACTTAATTATTTATTTATTTTTTATATACGTTAAACTTAAGATTGTTTTGTTGCAAGAGTCAAAATATAGTTTCAAAATTTTAAGTGAAGTCAAAACATAATTTTTTTATTTTTTTTATACGATATACTTACCGATTGTTTTGAAAGTACAACTATTAAGATATAAATTTATAAGATGAAATTAAATAATGACTAAATTTGTCAACTTGCTTTAGGTCGACATGAAATTGAAATTAGAAAACCATGGTTTTTCCCTTTACGCCCAATTGAAGTTGACATGATTTAAAATGGAAATAGAAGCTTCTTGCCGATTCTTTTTTGCTTTTAAAAAAAATTGTTTTTATTGGCTGTATCATGCAGGTTATTGAAGATGATTGGCTGTCTACCTGTCGTTTTGTCTTCCCTATACCACCCAACGACAAAAAGGAACCTCCGAACCTCCGTAGTGTTATTTCCCTGCACCGCATGAAGAAGAAACACAAACATGCAAGGCTGTTCTTCTGCACGGTGCTATCACCACCAGTGACCATTCGCTGTGATATTGCTCAAGATAGTATCTTCGGCATGTTGCGGTTCCAACAGACCCAAGCTCGACTAGAACCGAGGTTTGAGCTGATAATCAACCAAACCCCAGCCGCCTGTATGTTGTCTCCGTGATGCCCTTCCCCTGTTCGCGTGAAGAAGCATACCTCTGCCGCCGTTGTTCATCTGCGCGGCGTTGTTACCACCGACAACCAATCGCCGAGAAATTGCTTAGGTCACATCCCCGAGGTGTTGCGCTTCCAACTGACCCGAGCTCGACGGGAGTGGTGCTCGGTGTTGGCCGGAATCACGAGATTCCCATCCACCTATCTGTTGTTCCTAAGGCGCCCTTCCCCTGACGTTCCTGATGCGCCCCCTTCCCGTTGATTCTTGCACAGGGCAGCTTTTTGCCTTCCTATTGCTTGAGTACTTCACTTCAATAGCACAAGTATGCCTTTTCTACTAGGTTGCAGTTGGAATAGAAGCTTATGAAGCATACAAAGTTTATGCTAGGTGACAGTAGATAGTGGAAGATTTTTTGTTTTTTCTGTATTTTACAGATTCTGAAATGCTTTATTTTCCTTTCTGCTTTGATGGTTTTTCTCTGTTTGTATCTGAAATTGTTTTCGTAACCAAGAAGCAGTAATCAGTTCTGTACATAACCCTACTAAAATCTTTATGTTTCATTTCCTGACCTTGATTCTGTTTCTTAATCATGTGCTTAATGGTGTTACTGTTGTTGCAGTCGGAAGTTGGAGCTTTTGTAGGATTCCAACATTGGTGTTGCAGGAAATGTGACCGCTTATATTGCTGCGGTTTCGTAGGATTCCAACGTTCATATTGAATCCTCCATCCATAGAAGGGTGAAGTATCCGCTTTGTTCTTCCTTTGTCAGTAGTTAAGGTTTTTTAGTTTTCTAGATGGTGGGTGACTTGCATGATTTCAGTAACCATTTCATCGATGTGCATGATCTCTGAATTAGGTTGGGTCCTCTAATCTGCTACATTTCTTTAGTGAGTCTTTTGTACTAACTTCTTTCGTTTCTGATTTTCCTAAACTGCATTTCTTACTAGCCATAGTAATAAACATATGGTAATTGCTAGAACTTACCTCATTTTTTGCACTTATCTTTGCTTTTTGGCTTGGCAACGATCAGAAAGGGCTTTTTCTCCATAACAACTCTTGCATTAATGGTAAGTTTTGCAAAACTACTAGTTGCTGCCTTGTGTGATTTTTATTGGCCTATTTTTCTCTTTACTGGTTGTCCACCTTAGAACTTATTCTTGCTAACTTTTCATTAAAACAGAAATTGTTTTGCAAAAAACATATCAAATGAAATTGAAAAGACCTTATTGCTTTGATTCAACATAATTAGCCTAACCAGGAGCTCTTCGCATTGAGCCATTTGTTATTGATTTCTTTTTTCACATATTGGTTATGCACACAACTCCTCTTTCTCCTTCTTTATTGGGTGGATGCTAATTATGGTTCTTTTATTTTTAATGCACTACACAAAAATCAATATGCCAAAGCATATGCATGGTGCTAGTTTCATAGTTGGAAGTGTAACTAAATCTGTGATGGGCCAAAGCATATGCATGGTGCTAGTTTCGAACAAATTTTTTCTTATACAAGAAACCAACATATCTTTAGAAATGGTATGATAAGTGTTGTAAAAAAATCAGAAATTAAATATATATCTATATGTATACACACACCCAAAAAGTATATGAAATGAACACTTTTTAAAAAATGTAAAGCTTTATCTATAGATGCTATATGTTGGATTTAAATGGTGATTCAGAAAAGGTTGTCCCAACTTTTTATTTTTGATACAGTTGATCTTATAGGCTTTTTTTGTCCCAAATGAGGGACCTTATTTTTACAATTCTATCTCAACTAGGATGCATTGTTTTGCTTCTTAGTTGGCATTTAGATTTTGATAAGTACATGAATGGCAGATTTTACCTATACTGTAACGTTCGATGCTTTTGCAGGTCGGGTCAGGGTCCAGACCCGGACCCGAGCTCCACGCATGAGAGGAGCCCGACACCGCCTTCTCCTCCCTCGTCTTTCCTTTTTTCCCTTCGTTTCCCCTCTTCATCTCTCCTTTAGTTACGACAACAGCTCAGTGAAGAAGAAGGTGGAGGGTGGAGCAGCGACGGCAGTGACGGTGGTGGCGCTTTGGGTGAGCCCTGCCTCTTCCCTCTTCTCTCTCCTTTCTTCTTTCTTCTCCTCCTCCCTCTCACCCGGTTTCTATCTCTGCCCTCTAACTCGAGTCTTTCCCCTCCCTCACCCATGCTCTCTGCTCAAGCATGCTTAGCCCGTGCTCACCCCTCCCTGTCAGCATCCTCACTCTCTCGCACCTGCTCTCTTTCTTCTCTCACGCACCCTCACTACCCTTCTTTTCCCTTTGACCGAACCCTTTTCTCCCTCTCGTTTTCCGCCTCCCTTCCATCTACCGTGATGGATTGATTGATAGCATTGGGTTTTGATGTTGGGTGGCAACGTCAAGAGGTTAGGAGGAGGCCTATTGGAGGACTTGTAGGTCGACACTACCTGTCGACACCCTCTTGAGGCGATGAAATGTTCCTCAATGATTTTGTTTTATATTTGTTTGGATTGTATAGGTAACTAATATAGATCTTATCTTTTGCTTATGTCTGCAGGTACACCAGGCACGTCCCGTCGACCTTGAGCGATCAGATTAGAAGCTCGAGGCATTTTGAAGAGTTTTCTGGACGCGTGTCAGGTATGGCAGCATTCCAGGCAAATCCCTGCCTGGGCAAATGCATGAATGTGTGGTTCTAGGATCGTGGAATCCTAGGACTGTGATGTGATTGATGGATTGTTTTGTGAATGAGTGTTTGTTCCGAATGTGATGTGATTGATGGATTGTTTTGTGAATGAATATATGTATGCATGCAAATGATTTGATAGCATTTGTTTTGAAAAGCTATTAGAAGTCTGTATGGAAATGTTACGCATTTGCATGTGCATGCTAGAATTGATAATTCTTTAGGACATATGAGGCGGGGTATCGAGTCGAGTATCTCATCGACCCCAATTGTGCATTAGAAAGCATCCTAGAATGATAACTGCATAGGACAATTACAAGCCCATCACAGATCGAGACTACTCTCCGTGGTTTGGCTAAGTTTTTCAAAGATGTGATTATCATGATAATGAATATGAATGTTGTGTTTGTTGCATATACATTGCCGCGAGCAATGATGCAAATGAATGAAATGGAGGATAGTTGTACCCATATTGTTATGTCGGCTAGCCAAAACTGTTATTGTTAGGTGTAGCCTCGTGTGGAGGCAATTGGAGGTGTGGGTGCACTCGTGAAGTGAACCAACCTCATGAGCTGCAGCGGATGAATGAATCCATACTGTTTTGGGTCACCAAGGGGGTTGTCTCTCGGCTGTAGGCCGCCCACGGTGTGCACGTGCCTGTGTTTGCACCCATAGGAATTGTCAATTCACTGAAATTAATGGAATGAATGTATGTGAATGAGATGTACGTGATTGGTGTGCATGTGATTGTTGTGCTTATGAATGAAAGTGACATGTTTAAGCATGCCTTGCATGTGATTTGAAATTGTGTTACTGTGGCCATTGAGTGGTCGTTGCATGTCGTGGTCTATGTTAGGGGCCTTCTTGGCAAATGATGTGACTATGCCTTGACACGACATGATGATAGGTTGTTTTTATGATTGTTCACATATTTTGAGCCCTATCTAAGAGGGTTTAGAATTTTCCTGGCTTGTTGCCATACTGCAAAGGTTAAACCTTCAGTTGTTTTCTTTTTCAGGTTTTGGCGGACTCGGGGTAGTAGATCGATCAGATGGCTTCACTCACATCCTACTGGGGAGGTTTTGGATTTTTGGTAGTGCCGACACGTTATTTTTGTTAAACATCAAAGTTGTGGTTTGGGGCATTTTTGTCATACACATAGATGTGATTTTGGTATGAATTGAAATTGTTATATAAAATGAAAGTTTACCCCACTGTTTCGAATGACATAGCTCCCTCCTTTTTGAATTATTGTGCAGTTGCACCTCAACGCTTTATGTTTAGAAAAAAAAAAATTGTTTGAGGGTCAAAAGGTTGGGCTGTGACAGTTTTGGTATCAGAGCTATGGCAAACCCCACTATGGATGTGAGTTAAAGCCTATATGTGAAGCCGTGTTGCCCATGTACGCGTTTACTTGATTGAACTTCTATTGTAGTTTTGATATTTCAGTAAGGTATATGTATAAAAGATGATTGTTGTTTTGAGAGATTGATGTTTTGAAACATTGTGCTGATGCAGTTTTGTGATTTGATTTAAAAGATCAATCATGGACCTTGTTCGAGAGTGAGAGTTCTTGTTGTGTAGATAGAGTACCAATGTAGGGGTAAGAAGCGAGCTCGACCGGCTACAGAGGCACAATGAGAGCTAAGTTCGGCCCATTCTGATGCGCATACCCCATTAGATGATAGTACGTTAGGGCAACAATACGCCCAGACTAGTGTGGGTGCCTAAACCCTATCAAGGCAGACTGCACCTATGGATCAATAGACCGTATTGCTGACAACCTTGCAGACACTGACCTCTTTTGTACAGTCGATGGTCAGTAAACAGAGGAGCCATGCATCTCCCACTAGAGACACCACCGCACTACCTAAGGAGAAAGCAACAGCGGTGTCATTCAAATAGTTTATGTCAATGCAACTGTCTGTCTTTACCGGAGATAGCAGTCTAGACAAAGTAGAGGAACGAATTGGAGAGATTGAATGCATCTTTGCGCTCGTCAAAATGCCAGAATGTGACAAAATATTTATTGTAAGGTGATGCCAAACAGTGGATGTGGAGATCCACCCATTCCACTTACCTGCACAGTCTGTAATTTGTAAGTTTTAGTAGGTTTGATGTCATTTTGGGCATGGATTGGCTATGCACACATTATGCCAACATGGATTGTAGAAAGAAGCAGATACCATTGTGGACTAATGAGATGAAATCAGTGGATTTCGAAGCACGAAAATCTAGTCAAACCGATAAGATATTGGTGTATGTGCTAAAGGCTAAACGATTGTTAGAAAGTGAGAATGTTGCATTCTTAGTCAATGTGTTGACTAACTTGTGAGAATGAACCGGTGAAGTTAGAGGATGTTGCCATTGTGAGTGAGTAGTCCGATGTGTTTCCAGAAGAGCTATCGAGTTTACCTCCAACACGAAAAGTTGAATTCAAGATAGAGTTGTTATTAGGGACAATTCCTATTTCTAAGGCACCATACTGAATGACACCAGCAGAGTTAGAAGAATTGAAGAAGCAACTGCATGAGCTCTTAGATAAGGGCTTCATTCGACCTAGTGTGTCACCTTGGGGAGCACCTGTGTTGTTTGTTAAAAGGAAAGATGGAACCATGCGCTTGAGTATAGATAACCGCATGTTGAATCAAGTCACATCAATAATAAGTATCCACTTCCTAGGATTGAAGACTTGTTTGATCAACTCAAGAATGCAAATGTATTCTCCAAGATCGATTTGAGGACAAGTTATTATCAACTCTTGATACAGAAGGAAGATGTTGCTAAGACTGCTTTTCGAACTAGATATGGGCATTATGATGGTCATGCCTTTTGGGTCTTCCTCGCTCGCCTTCTCCTCTTCTCTTCCCCTCTTGGTGTCTGTGAATGCCTTTACTATTTCTGCCTCTCGCTATTGGAAGATCGTTGGTGGCGATGGGAGCTGTGGCGTACACGTGGCAGCCTAATCGACGAGTGGTAGCCGTTGCATTTCACGAACTACACATAAACGTGGAAACTAAAACCGGATATGTTGCTCCCTATTTTATCTAAAAAATTGAATCGTGCCAGTCATGCTCACAAAATAGGGTGCATTAACATCTTCCTCGCTTCCCACGACTGCACCTAGATTTCAATAGGGTGCATTAATAATATCAAATTTGATATTACTAATATATTATTATAATAAAAAATTAATAATAATAATAAATACCCTCATTGCACTGCCGCACCGTAATTTTTTGAGATGTATCGCACTGGCACCCGCATCCGCACCCGCACCGGCACCCGCACCCCGCATTCTGGTGACATAGTCTCCAATTGATTCTTGATAAGCTCTTGTTTTTACTAGGAGATCAAACTCAGGAAGAATTCCTAAACTTTGATGCCCTCTATTTCCTTGAGCTATCTTCATGGCTTATAATGTGGTAATGTCATTTCCATCTTTCAATTATTGTCAAATCATTGGCTGAAATTTTCTTATTTTTTTAGAGAAACTGAAATCATTAAGTACTTACAATATACAATATAACAATTTATTCAGAATATATGCATCGAAGTGCAGAAATATGTGTTGAGGTTTGTGTACTTGTGTGCACCAAAGCATGAAATCTTATGTAATGGTACGTTTACTTGGAGATACCGAAGTGTGAAATTTTATGCTGAAACATATTTACTTGTGTGGGCCAAAGCATGAAAATCATATACTAGGATGCAAAAATTTGAATACTTATGTTGATTAGTACGTTTACATGGGTGCACTAAAGAGTGAAATCTTATGTCATGACACATTTACTTGGAGGTTTAAAACCCCAAAATCTTATACCAAAGCATGTTTATTTACATGTGTTGAAGCACAAAATCCTGCACTAAAACATGGGATTTATGCATTGGTACATTCACTTGGGGGTACCAAAGGATGAAATCTTATGCCATGGCACATTTACTAGGGGGTCAAAGTGCAAAATCATATACTAGTACATGTTCTTGTAAAATGTGTATGCGCTGAAGCACAAAAATGATGTGACAAAACACAAAATGACTTGTAAAATTTGTTTGCACCAAAGTGCATAGTCATGTGCGAAAATCATAAAATTTGTATGAAATTGAGAAATTTGTGTAATTAAAAACTTGTATATGATTGAAATGTTTGTGGGCATTGAAATGAGAATTTGATAAACTTGTATGCAATGAAGTAAATGATTGAAAAACCTATATGCACCAAGATGTGAGATTTGAGAAAACTTGTGAAATTAAAAAGTGTGCAATCATTAATGTGCGAAATTTTGAAAAACTTGTGAAGTTGGAAAACCTGTGGGCACCAAGGTGTGAGATTTGGAAAAACTTGTGAAATTTGAAAACTTATGTGCACCAAGGTTCAAAAGTTTGAAAATTTTTGTGAAATTGGAAAACCTGTACACAACCAAGTGCAAAGTATAAGGAGCTTGTGCGTATTGAGGTATGAAATTAGGGAACTTATGCACACTCTGTGCAAAATTTTGAAAAACTTGTGAAATTTGAAAAAATGTGTGCACCGAGGTATGGTTATCTGTATGCACTAAATTTAAAAAATCTATGCTCACTAAAGTGTAAAATTTGAAAACATATATGCTCCAACATGCAAAATGGACAAAACCATGTTGTTTGAAAAATTGGGCTCTTGAAAGAGTTACAAAACCTAAAAAATTGCATATATTTGGAGGTGAAGACTTATGGACCAATTGTTCTTAGATTTTTGAAAACTTTTATTTTTTTTGTTGAAAAACTTTTTGTGGCCATTTCCTTGAAAGTTGTGTTGTTTTATTAAAAAAGATGCCTGAGTATGAAAGGCCATGAAAAGAATGCATGCGTCAAATAGAGATCAAAGATTAGTATTGCCATCAAAAGAAATTGTATGGATAGAGAAATTTTGATACAACTGGATTATACATGGAATTTCTTCAAATGAAAAGCATTTACAGGATCAGGCAATTCAACCATATTGGCATCAATCAATCAGTATGAATTGTCAGACAAAACTTCCTTGATGACATAAGGCCCTTCCAAATTTAGAGTCTGCTTATCTTGGGGAAGATTCATCTATGAGATGGTTGATCTTAAAACTAGATCATTAATTTTGAAATTTTACTTGATTATTGGTTTGACATAATCTTGGGCTATCCTTTTGCCAATATTCTTCTGCATGTTTTGCTACTTACAATCTTTCTCATCGAGTAGGTCTAACTATCGCATTCATTGCTTTTTGATGTTTGTCCATGGGTAATTCAATAATAGATGCCAACTTGTAGGCCGACTTTTGCTCATGTAAAGGAAGGAGCACGTTTATGCCATATATGAGTTCTGACTGTAGTCATGTAAGGCCATAATGCATCATGTAATTTTTCATGTCAATCTCAGCTAGTTTCCACTATCATTTCCTTGATTTGGATCAGGATTTTGTTCATTGTTTTTGTTTAGCCATTTTCTTGCAGATAGTAGGGTGCAGAAAAATGATGCTTGATCTTGCACTTTGATCAAAAGTTGCACATTCTTTCATTCTTAAAATGTAGTTTCATTGTGAGACATGATGTCACGCGGCACTCCAAACTTGCATAATATGTTTTTGTGAATGAAAGACAACATGCTTGCCTTCCATGGTTATCATGGTGATGGTTTCCACCCACTTTGTGAAATATTCTATTGTCACAAGAAAATATTTGTGTTCACTTGACGTAGGAGGATTAATAAGGCCTACCACATGAAATGCTCACATTGAAAAATGCCGTTGTGATAAAATAGAATGTAGATATGTTATGAGAGCATGTATTGCATCCATGTGGGTATGACATTTTAGACATCTCTTGACGAACCATGTATTGCATCCATGTGGGTATGACATTTTAGACATCTCTTGACGAACTTTTGATAGTCTTGTTGCTTAATTGGCCAATAGTAGCATGCTCAAATTAACTGTTTGATCAAAGTTTGATATCCAACACATCCTCCACAAATTTCTTTGTGGACTTCTTGCATTTCTTGAGGTTCTTGCTTATCAAGGCATCATGAATATTTTGAGCTGAAACCATGCATGTATAATGAAATATCACCTTGACATACATTGTGTATCTCTATGTTCTTTCTTAGTCATGTCTGCTTCACTTGTTTCAAGTAATACTTGATATTCTGAGACCAAGGAGCTTCATTTAAATCTTCTTGATTTATTTGTTCTAGAGGATGACATGCGGGTTTAGTCAATCTCCTACCTCAAAAGCTTTGCATGGTTCATTCTTTTTTAATGTGATAATGGACCCAAAGCTGGCTCTACTGTTTGCAAGTTAATTGCTATCTTGATATGAAATAGCTGGAATTCTTCAAACTATTGTACTAAGGCCCAAGTAACTTTCTGATAAGGTGCCAATTTAGGATGTTTCACCTTCCATTTTTCATTAACTTGGTTCACAATGAGTAAAGAATCACCATAGGCATGAATTTTTTGATGTTAGAACTTACATTATGAGTCGATGTATCAATGTTTCATGTTCAGCAATGTTGTGAATGCATGTGAATTTTAACCAAAGAAAATAGGTGACTATCTCTATTGAAGCATGTTGATGGGTCTCGGGACCGGGTCTGGATCCATACCCAATCCATCGTGTAGCCCTTGTTGGGCCTTACTTAAGGATTGTAACCCTAATCTTGAGAAGTTAATGAAATCTTAAGAGAGAGAGAAAGAGTGTGGCTACTAGTGGGCACTAGTTCCTCCTCTTCCGTGGTTTTTTTCTCTTGTTGAGGGTTTTTCTATGTTACATCGTGTTCATCGTATTCCTTTTCTCTTATATTTCGTGTTTCTACATGGTATCAGAGCCGATGAGTTTGGGAAATTTTTTGGGGTTGTGAAGTTCCAACCCTAATCTCTCTATCTCTCACTACTACTGCCGCCGCCGCCGCCCCCCGGCTGCATCTCTTGTGACCCTCTGCGTCGCCCTTGTCTGCTGCTGCCCTCTGCTCCTTCGTTGCCGCCTGATCTCTTGCCTTACGTTGTTGCTTCTACCCAACGGCGTCGCCTCCCATGTTTTGCCTAACATCGCTACTTCTGCTGCTGCTGTTTTGCTGTCACTGGACTGCCTTGGCGAAGCTTGCAGAAGCTCCCTGCCGCTGATCATTGTCCCGCTGCCGCTGCCTTCGTCTGTCGTCAGGCTGGTCTGTAGTCATTTCATCGTCTTCCTCGTCGACCGTCAACACTGATAAAACTGAAATCGGGGCTTATAGAACTGAGAATGTTCCCGTTCAGGTCGTTACTATTCGCCTTACAAAGGAGAACTATCTCCCGTGGTTGGCCGTTATGACTATGGGGATTGCTGGCCGCAGTCGGATTGCCTATATCAATGGAAGGAAACCTGATCTGGTAGAGACAAGTGGTGTATGTGACACTTGGTTTCTTGAGGATAATCAAGTGAAAACTTGGATTGTCAACTCTGTTTCTGCTGATATCCAACCCCTTATTCTTCAGAAGAAGACTGCTAGAGACATGTGGGTGATTTTGGAGCAAATGTATAGCCAGAAGAAAAAGGCTATCCAGACTTACCAACTAATGAAGACTGTCTATGGACTTCGGCAAGGGAACTTATTTGTAGCAGATTATTATGGGGCTTTGAAAGCCAAGTGGGAGGATCTTGACTATTATTCTGATATTACTTGGCACTGTCCCCAAGATCAGGCACTTTATGTAGCTAAAGAGTGAGAAAATAGGGTATTCCTCTTTTTAGCTAACTTGAATGAGGAGTTTGGAGGTGTTAGAAGCCAGATTCTTAATTCAGGAGAAGTGTCGAGTATTGAAGATGTGTATTCTCGTGTTGAAGCTGAAGAACAGAGAAGGCTGGTTACAACTAAGGGAAAGAGGGATCTCATGTCATATAATGAGAGATCTGCTCTTGTTAGTCGTGGTCCTGGCGGTACTACTAGATCTCTTCGTAGATGTACTCACTGCAAGAAGACTGGTCATACTGTGGATTTCTGTTGGAATCTTCATCCAGACAAAAAAGGTGATAATGGGAGGTCTTCTAATGGGAAGCCGAATGTGTCTGAGGAGACAATCTAGTGGAGAAAAGTCTCCATTTTTGCTGAACAACTTCGTGAACTGAGGGCTTATTTGACTCGGATCAATGTCAATCAGGTCAAGGCATCGGATGAGACAAAGGCTAATCATGCTCTTGCCATTGTAGGGTATAAAGGTAACTCGTGTGTGGGGGACTGGATTGTGGACAGTGGTGCTACTCTCCACATGACGGGTAACCCTAAATTGTTTCATGAGTATAAGTTGTCTTCTGGAAGGGAAAGAGTATCTCTCGTTGATGGTTCCTCTACCTCTGTGGCAGGAGATGGGAGTCTGTCCTTGTTGGACAAATTTCATGTGCGAGGAGCATTACATGTCCTTCAGCTTCCCTTAAATCTCTTGTCCGTTAGTAAACTTACTAAAGAGCTGAATTGTGAACTCATTTTTTCAGCAAATCGTTGTGTTTTACAGGACTTGACGACAGAGAAGATGATTGGGATTGGTTTGGTGTCTGATGGCTTATATCGTCTTCCCATACGCATGGCCACGACTCTTATGACAACGATCAGCAAGACAGAAAAGCGAAGAGAAGATTCTCTTCAGTCCTTCTTGTATTGGCATGAACGCCTTGGGCATTTACCTTTTGGGATTTTAGAAGAGTTGTTTCCCGATTTGTGTTCCACTCTGAATTTGTCTTTGATTTCTTGTGATGTATGTCAGTTTGCCAAACATGTGAGGGCTTCATACCCTATTTCTACTAGTTGTGTTAATGAAACTTTTTCCTTGGTTTACTCGGATGTGTGTGGGCCTTCAGGAATTCATACCGGTCAAGGTTTTCAATATTTTATAACTTTTATTGATGACTTCTCTCGGACCACCTTTGTGTACTTGTTAAAAGATCACAGTGATGTACCTCATATCATAGAGACCTTCATTCTACTTGTGCAAACTCAATATGGTGGAACCGTTAAAACCTTCTGATCGGATAATGCCTGTGAGTATATGTGTCAGTCAGTTGAGGATTTCCTTCGAAAAAGGGGGATTGTGCATGAGACGCCTTGTAGTTATACTCCCCCACAAAACGGGGTGGCTTAGAGGAAGAATTGCCAGCTCCTTAATGTCACCAAAGCCCTTTTGTTTCAGAGGAATCTTCCCAAGCACTATTGGGGTGATGCAGTTCTTACTAGTGCGTATCTCATCAACCGCATGCCCAGTCATGTACTGAATGGTCGTGTAACACCCTATAAGTTTAGTCCCGTATCGAAGATTTTGAGGAATCTTCAAGGGTTTAAAAAGTGGGTCATTGATGAGAAGATTGTCCTGGTTCCTAGCCTTTTTAGGTTTGGAACCGAAACTGCTAGGGGGCAGGTTGGGATCCGCCGAACCAGGGGCCCGAGCCCGGGAGTGGGTCGGGCTGTTACAGTGGTATCAGAGCCAGGTTTTGATCCTGGGACCTGTGGGTTATGGGCCCACCACACTTCCGCTGCGCCACTTGAGAGAGGATGAAAGATAAACATCCCTTATTGCTACAGCCATGACGAGAGAGTCCAACAACGAGAGGATTCAAGAAAGAGAGAGTAAGGGATGTCCTCATCTTTGCGCTCCTTCCAGTTGAGGTAGAGATTGGTGGCTGTTGTGAGGGAATCGAAAGCGCAAGAAGACTGCGGCTGAAAGTTTAGCTTGGATTTGAAAGGTATGGGGATTTTCAGTCATGAATGTAGCATGAAGCCTGTATATTTTGAGTTCTTATAGATACATATACGTGTAGATTTATGTATTTATATGCCTAAATATGAATCTGCATGAATGGTGGTATGCGGGAATGGAAATACAGTGCTCTTAGTTCTAGTTCTCTCTGATTTCAAATATAAAGAAAAGAAAGCATGCGAGGAGTGAAGCGTCAATCTATGTTGTTTCTCTTTGTTTTCTTTTGTCATTTCATTCGTGAGAAATAAGAAACTGAAACCACAGTCGACCTTAGAACAGAGCATGCACATGGGAGACAAGGGTTTCAGTAGAGAATCCAAACCATCTTTAGAAAAAAAAAACGATCTACTGGAACCCTCACGTAGGGCCTGATCACAGAACTTGTGATACATATCTAAAGTGAGAAGACTGCTGGCATTCTGAACTTAAGATTATACAAAACAAAAGGGAAGAAGATAGCAGCTAGAAAGACATCGATAGAGGCCAAGGCAAGGCCTGCTCTGCTCGACATACAGTAAGCTTAAAATCAACACCCAAATATGAGGGGAGGAAAGACCGACGATAGGTTTCACCAACAGTAAAAGCAGTCGCCCGATCGATTGGGGAAACCAGCGATTTTCCTCACGCTGGTGGCAGTGAGGCGACTTTGGTAAAGGTGGAACGCAACGTCCTCCTCCTGCCGTTCCTTTTTGCCCGTGGTTCATCCTCGTCGCAGCGAAGGTGGAGACTGAGAAAGGCGTCATTGAAGCACCAGGTCTTGGGAGATTGCCGTCCCCACGATGGTGCGCTGAAAAACAAGAGCAGAGGACGTGGTGTGGCTGAGAGCGTCGAATGGGCAAAACTGGAAAACCCAACGCCAGATCACGCGGGCGAAGAAGAGATTCCTCCCTCCGGCCTTGTTCCTCTCAGGTTGGTGGTGTCTGAAAAACCGATGGAAGCTACACCACCGGGCGAATCGGGAGAGGAAGTCGGGTCCCTCGCTGGTTCCGTCCTCCATTGGGGAACGATGACGACCCCACCGTCGGTCGCGTGAGAAGAAGACGAGGGGAGTGGAGCTCTCGAGAGAGGAGAGAGAAAACGGGAGTAAGAAATGAAGAAGAATGAACGTTTGGCCCTATTTATACCAAGTTGAAAAATTACAAAGCGGGTCCACCCTTTTGGTGAAATTTACGAAAAAGCTGTTAAAATATTTAACCATTCATGCCGCAACACTTTTGTGAAAATCTTTTGCAAAAAGAGGCTCGTGAAAGTTATTTTCACCATGAGCCTAATACTTCATACGAAATAACGAAATAGCACCTTCCGAGTTCTTAGAAATTGCTAAAAGAGGGTTTTCGTATATTTGTTTGCAATTTCAGTAAATAAATGAATTGTTATGTATTATTGCTCTTTGATGCCTTTTGTTTTAATAGAATTTCAGAAAAAGTCTGCTGGACTCTTTTGTTTCTAAATAGTGATTTTTGTGCTTATTTTTGGTGTGATATGCTATGTATTGGTGCATGTTTATGCGACTTTGTTCTGTTGCCATTAAATCAAGTTATGAAATGGTTTATTTCTGTTGTCTGGGAAACCGAGCCTAAGGGCGGTTTCTATGAGAGGTACTGGACTATGTCTAGAAAGGAAAAACCCTCTCTTTTGAAATTCAAAGGCGAAACGTGAACTTTGTGTGATGGTTTATGCGAGTGCGAGCTTTCTGTTTTGCCCAGTGTTTGGTTTGTCCCGGGAGGTAGTGGTGTGAGAGACTCACTGTTGTCGCACACTCCTCTGGCTGTACTGGAGGGCCCACAGGGTATTGGACGGCACAAGGGCCCGGGGTACTGCTGCTGTGTTGGGAGATAGACGTCTCCTGGTCCCTCAAACCGGGTTTCTAGGGGGGCCATGCTGCTGCAGCGGCGATCTGGGATATCTCAGGAGGCTTCACTTTAGGTACCCTCGATCTGTTAGATCGCCTGGTGAAGATATGTTCTGTTCTGCCCGTGAGTGCCCACGGGGATTTCTGTTGCTCGGCACGATGACCATGACATTGTCAGAGAACCACGGTTGGAAGCCTACGAAATTTTGGAGGTTGTGCACACCTCGTTCTGTTGTTGATGATGTTTTGGGTGTGTAAAGTTTTGGGAAAACTTATGGTTGAACTGGATAAGACCTTTTTGGAATCGTTTTACGAAATTGAATATTATTTTGTTTGGCCATGTTCCCTTCATGGCTGGATTTTCCCATACTCAGAGGAATTCTGACCCTTCTTTCTATCTTTACAGGTAGTCCTTGATAGATTTTGGCTTTTGGAGTGACGACCTCAATCTTGTGATGGACGGCCATTGGCATTCTGGACACTGCGTCGGTTTTGGGCTTAGTGGTCATTTTAGTTGTTTGGGTCCAAGTGTTTTATTTTAATACAGTACATTTCCCTTCGGTTTTGGTCATGACTCAATGTTGCTTCCGCAATTATTTATGCAATGAAAAAACAAATTTTTGGTGTCAAAAATTGGGTCGTGACAGGTCGGACTCCCCATTCTTTGCTTTTGGGAAGTCATCAACCTTTTCTCCTCCCCCCTCGTGTTTTTGGCTGTGTGTGTTTTATTCATGATCACAATCCCAATGTTAAGAAACTTGATCCCCAACCTATCAAGGGTGTGTTTGTTGGGTATTCTTCTACTCAGAAAGGGTATAGGTGTCTTGATCCTACCACTGGTCGAGTTTATGTTACAAGGGATGTTACCTTCTTTGAACATGCCTCTTACTTTTGTGAGAATCCTCTTCAGGGGGAGAAGATTGTGGTTAGGGAAGAATATTCTCAGAGTCAGGAGATTCAATTTATAGATCTTTTGGATTACAAGAAAGAAGAACCTCTCACAACTATTGATGGGCCTGAGAAGGAGGAAGGGTGTGACACCAGAACTGAGAAGGAAGGTCATCGTTTGTTTGGACAGGTCTACTCTAGACGAGGTGCTCAGACAGAGGAAGTGACTTGTGGTGCGAGATCTACTTCCAATCCCAATGCCATTCCTTCCCTAGATGAACCAAGTCCTACCTTGAAGACTCAAGATGGGGTTGAAAAAGAAAATGAAGATCTTTCCATTGCCCTGAGAAAGGGCGTTAGGTCATGTACTCAACACCCGATTGGTAATTTTGTATCTTATTCTAGACTTAAAGGATTACAAGTGTTTTGTATCTTCTCTTTCTTTGGCTGTGATTCTCAGGACCGTTCTTGAAGCTCAAAGTGATTCCAAGTGGGCTGATGCTATAAAAGAAGAAATGGAAGCCTTGAAAAGAAACATGACATGGGAAGTTGTGAAGATTTCTGAGGTGGCTCACCTGGTTGGATCCAAGTGGGTGTACACCATTAAGTACAAACCAGCTGAAAGTGTTGAAAGATACAAAGCTCGTCTTGTGGCGAGGGGGTTTAGTAAAAAATATGGGATTGATTACTTAGTGACTTTTGCTCCATTTGCGAAAATGAAGACAATTAGAGTTGTTATGTCCCTAGCTGTGATGAATGAGTGGATGATGTACCAACTCGATGTTAAGAATGCTTTCCTCAATATTGATCTCAAAGAAGAAGTGTATATGCGTATGCCCCTAGTATATGAAGAACCCGAGAAATGCTGTAAGCTAAAAAAGGCCGTATATGGCCTCTAGCAGTCGCCCAGAGCATGGTTCGAACGACTCAGACGAGTGATGCAACATCATGGGTACAATCAAGGGAATGGAGACTGCACTCTATTTGTGAAGAAAAAAGAGGGCAGGGTCACTCTTTTACTTGTCTATGTGGATGACATGATTGTCACATGAGATGATGAAGAGGAGATCATCAAGTTAAAAGTGTTACTGGCTGCTGAATTTGATCTCAAAGATCTTGGCAAATTGACGTATTTTCTTGGTATTGAGATTGCTAGATCTAGTACTGGCCTTGTGTTAAACCAAAGGAAATACACATTAGATCTGTTGGAAGAGATTGGTAAACTGGGGTGTAGACCCGCTTCTACCCCACTTGATACTGGACACAAGTTAAACCTTAGAGATGGAGAGATGCTCTGTGAAGAAGCTAAGGGAAGATATCAACATCTGGTTGGAAAGTTGATTTATCTTACTCTTACGAGACTAGATATCACTTTTGTGGTGAATGTACTGAGTCAATTCATGCATGCACCCACTGATGCACACCTGAAGGCTGTGGACAGAATATTGTGCTATCTGAAGAGAAATCCTGGCAATGAACTCTTGTATGTGAAACAAGAGACTGTAGAGATCGAGGGGTATTCCGATGCAGACTGGCATGTTGTGCTGATAGTAGACGGTCTACCACAGGGTATTGTGTTTACTTGGGAGGAAATCTTGTAGTCTGGATGAGCAAGAGACAGGATGTGTGTTCTCGATCTAGTGCAGAGGCAGAGTATAGAGCTATTGCTATGGGAGTGTCAAAGTTACTATGGCTGTAAATATTACTGACTGATATTGGAATAGAGATTGAAGGACCTATGAAGATGTACTGTGACAAGAAGTCTGCAATCAACTTAGCCAACAACCCTGTACTACATGACAGAACAAAGCATTTTGAGATTGATCGTCACTTCATTCGTGAAAGGATTGATGCTAAAGAGTTAATCTTACCTTACATGAAGTCTGAAGACCAAACCATTGATGTTCTGACGAAAGCTCTATCTTCGACTTCGTTCGAGAGAAATGTATCCAAGTTGGGCATGTTTATAGGTATGCCCAACTTGTGGGGGAGTGTTGAAGCATGTTGATGGGTCTCGGGACCGGGCCTGGATCCATACCCAATCCATCGTGTAGCCCTTGTTGGGCCTTACTTAAGGATTGTAACCCTAATCTTGAGAAGTTAATGAAATCTTAAGGGAGAGAGAGTTTGGCTGCTAGTGGGCACCAGTTCCTCCTCATCTGTGATTTTTTTCCTCTTATTGAGGGTTTTTCCACGTTACATTGTGTTCATCGTATTCCTTTTCTCCTATATTTTGTGTTTCTACAATCTCCATTTCAAGAGTGAGTAGGAAAATCCCAATACATGTTTTGGCGATGTTCTTGGAGCCATCAATGAACATCATCGAGGGCTGAATAGTTTTAATGTATAAGACTTGTTCATCAGGAAAATCATCCTTGGCCTTCAGCTCTTCAACTCTTCAACTAATGTGCTAACTGATCAACTAATGTTTGTCCCATGATAGACTTCTAATCAATGTATTCCAAGTCATATTGTATGAGAAGTACCTGCCACTGGCAATTCTTCATATAAAAAATGGCTGCTTGATGATATGTTTGAGAGGATATAATATGGAAACTACCTTGACTTCACATGAGAGCATATAACGTCTCAATTCTGACATATGCAAACAAGGGAAAGACATGTTTTCTCCATCATTGAATACTTTTTTTTCATATCGAATGAAGGTTTTGTTGACACAATACATTGCATGCACTATATTGCAACCTTCTTCATGTAGTGCTAAAAATCCTTAGCAAATGAAGTGGTTAACATAAATGTATAACAATAATGGGTGCCCCAAGACTAATGGCTTTAGAACTAGAAGAATTCAACAAATACTGCTTGATGCATTTAAAGGACTCTTGACATCAAGGCCCCCATTCAAACTTGACACACTTTTTGAGCAGCTGGTTGAATGGCTCGCATTTAAGGGCTAGATTAGAAATGAGTTGCCAGATTGCTTGCATCTTGCCTTGTAAGCTGCATAGTTCTTTCATAGTAGGTGGAGCTATCAAATCAATGATGGCCTTGGCATTGGTAGGATTTATTTCAATGTCTTGCTGGCTCACCATATATCATGAGAGTTTTCCTAATTTGACCTCAAACATCCATTTCTACTTAATTTGTCTCAGCTTGTATTGGAGCAATTTGTCGTAAACTTGAGTCAAAACTTCAATATGATATTGGCATGTCTTGAACTTGACCAGGATATTGTTTACATAGGTGTCCATGAACTTGTGCATATGATCATGATATATAGTTGCTAAAGCTCTTTGATATGTTGTTCCTGCATTCTTTAAAAATGGCATCGTTGTATAGCAAAAGGTGCCCCATGGTGTGGTGAAGAATGTCTTGGGTTCATCTTTAGGGACCAACTTGATCTAATTATAGCAAGAATATTCATCCATGAAACAAAACATTGCATGACCTTTTGTATTGTCAACCATTAGATGGATATTGGGCATAAGGTAGTCAACTTTTGGGGTGGCCTTGTTGAGAATTTAGAAATTAATGCATATCTGAACCTTTCCCTTTTTTTTGGTATGAGCATTATGTTGACAAGCCATTCAGGACAATCAATAGTGATGATAAACTTGGTTTTGAGTAGATCTTTTAATCCTTCTTTGACATGCATATCTAATTTCCTTAGTTTCTACTTGATTGGAAAACTCCCTGGTTTGAGAATTAACATGTGTTCCACCAATTTGGATCCAATCCTGGCATATAATTATATGTCCATGCAAAAACTTCCTTATATATCTTAAAAAATTGAACCAGTTTTCCTTCTTCTTATGAGTCCAAATTGACATAAATCTGTAACATTTTGGGATCTTTTGTGGTCTTAATATTTACCTCCTTGGTGGGATTATTGAGCAAGGCTACTGGTTGATCTTCTCACTATAATTGAGGCAAATCTACAGGGCCAATTCTGGTTCTGTCTGTTTTGATGGTTGGATTGGTTCTTCTTGTGGAATTGGCTCTTCCTATTTTCTAACTTAACAGACAATGTGGATTCTTCTGTTGCCTGAGTTTGGGGTTAATGACCAGCTTGTGAATGAGTTTCACTGTCATCTTGATCCTATAAAGAGTAATGAGAATAAAATAAGCTTGATGTGCACTCAGTGTACATAGTGAGACAAATAACGAGCTTAGTTGGGTGCCAAACTAGTGACCTGATATTCAAATATGCAAGGTAGAAACAGGAAGTACTTGATGGTACTTGTGAGCATGGCGATGATGCAATCGACTCTCAACTTAAGCCATGTTAACAAGAGACCCATGACTCAAGTGCTGTAGTTGTGTAAGGAAAAGAATAGATTACCTATGAGAGAAACAATTTTGATTTGCCTGCAAAATCATAGAAAGTAACCAAAACCGTATTTTGAGACAAAACATGACTTATTTAATTTGAAGATCAATAATATAACCATTTCAGCTTAATTATTGTTGAAACAGTAGAAACACTATAAACCAAGATCGAACACCGATGTAATGTGGAAAACCCTCAATGAGTGGGAAAAAAACCACGGGTGAGGAGGACTGGTGCCCACTAGCCGCCAGACCCTCTCTCTCTTAAGATTTCATTAAAACACAAGATTAGGGTTTATAGTTATATAAGTAGTGCCCAAACTAGAGCACACTGGATCTAGTCCAGACCCAAACCCGAACACCAAAACTCTTCAACACTCCCCCTCAAGTTGGGCATACATATCAAACATGTCCAACTTGGATACATTTCTCTCAAATGGAGTCACATGTAAGGCTTTAGTTAGAATATCAGCAGTTTGGTCTTCAGACTTCATATAAGGTAGTATCAACTTTCTGGCATCAATTCTTTCTCTAATGAAGTGACAGTCAATCTAAGTGTGCTTCGTTCGGTCATGTAACACCAGATTATTAGCCAGATTGATTGCAGATTTGTTGTCACAATACATCTTCATAGGTTCTTCAGTTTCTATCCTAATGTCAGTCAGCAAGACCCTCAGCCACAATAATTCTGACACTCCAGTAGCAACTGCCCTATACTCAGCTTCTGCACTTGAGCGGGAACATACATCTTGTCTCTTGCTTCTCCACACAACTAGATTTCCCCCCAAGTAGACGCAGTACCCTGAAGTAGTTCTTCTAGTATCAACAAAGCCTGCCCAGTCTGCTTCTAAATACCCTTCAATCTCAATAGACCCTTGTTTCACATATAGCAATCCCTTGCCAGGGTTCCTCTTCAAGTAACACAAGATTCTATCAACAACCTTCAAGTGAGTATCAGTAGGCACGTGCATGAATTGGCTCATCACATTCACATCAAAGGTGATATCAGGTCTAGACAGAGTGAGGTATATCAATTTACCAACTAGACGTTGATATGTCCCCTTAGCTTCTTCACAAAGAGGTTCTTCATCCTTAATACTGAGTTTGTGTCCAACATCCAGAGGAGTGGAAGCCGGTCTGCATCTTAGTTTTCCTGTCTCATTCAGTAGATCCAATGTATACTTCCATTGATTTAGCACAAGAGTCGTACCTAATCTAGCAATTTCAATTCCAAGAAAATACTTAGTTTGCCAAGGTCTTTGAGATCAAATTAGTAGATAGTAAACCCTTTAGCCTTGCTATCTCCTCTTCATCATCACCTGTAACGATCATATCATCATCATAGACTAACAAAAGAGTAAGAATTCAGCAGCTAGTGTTCTGGTTAACACCGCCGGTGGTGGTTTCGTCGTCCAGGGTTGCCATCGGTACTAGTTGGTGATCATGGCCGATTTTTCTTCCTCTACAGTCAATATCGATCAGACAGATGTTGGGATCTCGAGAACTAAAAATTTTTCCGTTCAAGTTACTACCATTTGGCTCACCAAGGAAAATTACCTTCAATGGTCCGCTGCCATCACCATGGGGATTGCTGGTCGAGGCCGTATTGCCTATGTGAATGAGAAAAAGGTTGAACCTGTTGCGACTAGTGCGGCTTGGGATACTTGGTTCCTTGAAGACAACCAAGTAAAAACTTGGATTGTCAATTCTGTATCTTTTGATATTCAACCTCTCATTCTTCGTAAGAAGACTGCGAGAGATATGTGGATCATTTTGGAACAAATGTATGGCCAGAAGAAGATGAAGATTCGAGTGTATCAACTGATGAAGGGTGTGTATGCTCTTTGGCAAGGGGATCTCTCGGTAGCAGATTTTTATGCAGCCTTAAAGTCCAAATAGAAAGATCTTGACTACTGTTCAGATGACACCTGGAATTGTCCCCAAGACCAGATGCATTATGTGGGCAAAGAATGGGAGAATAGGATATTCCTATTCTTAGCCAGACTGAATGATGAATTTAAAAATGTAAGTATTCAAATTCTTAATTCTGAAGGAGCATTTAGTATTGAAGATGTCTACTCGTGTGTGGAAGTTGAAGAACAAAGGCGTCTAGTCATAAGTGGAAGAAAGGGGGAACACATGTCACATAATGAACGGTCAGCTTTGGTTAGCCGTGCCTCTATGGGAATTGCCCGACCTCCTCAAAAATGTAATCACTGCAAGAAACTAGGTCACACCATGGAGTTCTGTTGGGACCTGCATCCTGAAAATAAGAAAAGTGAAGAGGGTTTCTGGTGGGAAGAAGCCTATTTCTGATGCATCGAACCCTAGTGGAGGCAAAACTTCTATCTTTGCGGAACAGATTCGTGAGCTTCGCACATATTTGAGTCAGATTGATGTTAGTCAGGTCGAATCGTCAGATGATGTGAAGGTCAATCATGCACTGGCCATTTCGGGTGAGAATGGTAATTCTTGCATGGGAGAGTGGATTGTTGATAGTGGTGCCCCTCATCACATGACTGACAAACCTAAGCACTTTCACGAATATAAGCTGTCTTTGGGAAAGGAACGTGTCTCTCTTGCCGACGGTTCCTTTACCTCTGTGGTCTGAAAAGGGGGTCTTTCCTTGTTAAACAAATTTTTAGTGCATGGGGCCTTACATGTTCCTCATCTTCCCTTGAATCTTTTATCTGTTAGTAAGATCACAAAGGAGTTGAATTGTGAACTTATATTCTCTGCAAATCGTTGTGTTTTGCAGGACTTGATGACACGGAAGAAGATTGGGATTGGTTTGGTGTCTGAAGTTCTATATCGACTTCCTATCCACGCGGCCACAACTCTTATGACAACAGTTAGCAGGACCGAGAAGAAGAGGGAAGAGAGTATTCAGTTATTTTTGTATTGGCATGAATGCCTTGGACATCTCCCTTTTGGGATTTTGAAGCAATTGTTTCATGATTTATGTTCTAGTTTGAACATTTCTATGTTATCTTGTGATGTGTGCCAGTTTGCTGAACATGTTAGGGCTTTGTACCTAGTTTCTAATAGTCATGCTAATAAAGCTTTCTCTTTGATTCATTCTGATGTGTGGGGGTGTTCAGGAATTCATTCTCGTAGTGGTTTTCAGTATTTTAAAACTTTTATAGATGATTACTCAAGGAGTACTTTTGTTTACCTATTGAATGATCGTAGCGAAGTACCTAATGTTATAGAAACTTTCATCCTTTTAGTTGGAAACCAGATGGTGGCTCTGTCAAGACCTTTTGGTCTGATAATGCCCGTATGTATATGTGTCAAACTATTGAGGAGTTCCTTCGAAAAAAAAGGGATTGTTCATGAGACGTCGTGCAACTATACACCTCCTCAAAATGGGGTTGTAGAGAGGAAAAATCGTCAGTTGCTTAATGTTGCAAGAGCCCTATTGTTTCAAAGGAATCTTCCAAAACGTTATTGGGGAGATGCGGTTCTTACTACTGCATACTTGATTAATCGCATGCCTAGTCATGTGTTAAATGGGCGGTCACCACACTCTATGCTTAGAGGGTTGGATGTGTTTGTTTCATTCATGATCACAACCCCAATGTGAAAAAACTTGATCCCAAGTCAATTAGGGGAATATTTATTGGGTATTCTCCTACTCAAAAGAGGTATAAATGTCTAGATCCCACCATTGGTCGTGTTCACATTACCAAGGATGTTTCATTCTTGGAACATGTCCCCTATTTTGGTGAGAATCCTCTTCAGGGGGAGATGTCAAGGAAAGAGTATTCTCCAAGTTAGAAAATTCAGTTTACATATTTTTTGGACTACAGGCACAAAGAAAATCCATCTGTTGAGGTACTTGAAAATGAGAAAAATGGAGAGTCTACTGAGGTGCTTGAACAGGAGAGGAATGGAGAGTGTTCTACTGGGACAGAAAAGGAATGCAATCGTTTGTTTGGGAAAGTGTACTCTAGGAGAAGAGATTGTACAAATAAGGTGACTGGTGGTGAGAAGTCTACTCCAAATCCCAATCCTACTTCTTCCCTGAATGACCCAAGTCGTGCTCAGAAGCAACCTGTTGAGGAAGATAGACAGAGAAACTGAAAAAGAGGACCTTCCCATTGCCATGAGGAAGGGTGTCAGGTCATGTACTCAACACCCTATTGGTAACTGTGTGTCTTATTCTAGATTGAACACTGATAGCAAATGTTTTGTATCCTCTTTGTCTTTGGTTGTGATTCCCATGAATGTTACAGAGGCTCAGAATGATCCCAAGTGGACTCATGCTATGCAAGAAGAGATGGAGGCCTTGGGTAGAAACCAGACATGGGAAATGGTAGAGATCCTTGAAGCGGCTCATTTGGTTGGGTCCTAGTGGGTCTACACCATTAAGTACAGACCAGATGGGAACATTGAGAGGTACAAAGCTCGTCTGGTGGCCAAGGGGTTCAGTCAGAAATATGGGATCGACTACTTAGAGATGTTTTCTCTCGTTGCGAAGATGAAGACTGTTAGAGTTATTATTTCTTTAACAGTGTTGAAGGGTTGGAAGATGTGCCAACTTGACGTTAAAAATGTCTTTCTCAACAGAGATCTTGAAGAAGAAGAAGTGTATATGTGTATGCCCCTAGGTTTTGAGAGACCTAGAAAATGCTGTAAACTGAAAAAGGCTTTGTATGGGCTTAAACAGTCTCCCCAAGCATGGTTTGAACGTCTTAGACTTGTAATGAAAAAGCATGGCTACAAACAAGGAAATGGAGATCATACCCTATTTGTAAAGAGGATGGAGGGTAAGGTTACTCTTTTGTTAGTTTATGTTGATGATATGATCGTTACAGGTGATGATGAAGAGGAGATAGCAAGATTAAAGGGTTTACTGGCTGCCGAATTTGATCTCAACGATCTTGGTAAACTGAGGTACTTTCTTGGTATTGAGATTGCTAGGTCCAGTACCGGCCTTGTGTTAAATCAACAGAAATACACACTAGATCTATTGGAGGAGACCGGTAAGCTGGGGTGTAGACCAGCTTCTACACCTCTTGATGCTGGGCACAAGTTGAGCTTTAGAGATGGGGAGTTGCTCTATGAATAAGCCAAAGGAAGATATCAATGTCTTGTTGGGAAGTTGATTTATCTTACCATCACTCGACCAGATATCACTTTTGCTGTGAATGTACTGAGTCAATTCATGCATGCCCCTACTGATGTACACTTGAAGGTTGTGGACAGAATATTGTGCTATTTGAAGAGGAATCCTGGCAAGGGGCTCTTATATGTAAAACAAGAGCCTGTTGAGAGAGAAGGGTATTCCGATGTTGACTGGACAGGTTGTGCTGATACTACAAGATCTACCTCAGGGTACTGTTTCTACTTGGGAAGAAACCTTGTTATCTGAAGAAGCAAGAGGCAAGATGTGTGTTCTCGATCTAGTGCAGAGGCTGAGTATAGAGCTATTGTTATGGGAGTGTTAGAGTTACTATGGCTAAAAATATTGCTAGCTGATATCGGGATAGAGATTGGAGGACCTATGAAGATGTATTGTGACAACAAGTCTGCAATCAACCTAGCCAATGACCCTGTACTACATGACAGAACAAAGCATGTTGAGATTGATCGCCACTTTATCCGTGAGATGATTGATGCTAAAGAGTTAATCTTACTTTACATGAAGTCTGAAGACCAAACCACTGATGTGCTGACTAAAGCTCTATCTTCAACTTCTTTTAAGAGGAATGTATCCAAGTTGAGCATGTTTGATATGTATGCCCAACTTGGGGGGGAGTGTTGAAGCATGTAAAGATGGGTCTTGGTACCGGGTCTGGACCTAGACCCAATCTAGCTTGTAGCCCTTGTTGGGCCTTACTTAAAGACGTGTAATCCTAAATTCTGGTGTTAATGAAGTTCTAAGAGAGAGAGAGTCTGGCGGCTAGTGGGCACGAGACCTCCTCACCCGTGGTCTTTTTCCCTCTCGTTAAAACCACGTTACATTTGTGTTTGATCTTTATTTCTCGTGTTTCTACTATTTCTACAATTTGCATGATGGACTAGTGTTATTGGGGGGTGTTGTGTGAAGCATTATATGCATATCTTGTCTGATTAAATGTTTATCTCTTCTTCATGTGTCACATTTCATTATTCTCATGCACATCGTGTTCATCAAAAACTAGATAGACGTTCTAAAAGAATCTTATTTTTCTAGTGTCAAAACCATCGAGGATTTTCAATCTATGTTTTATCCCCTAGATTTTTCTTCAATCAGCGAATGTCAAAATGTTACACATGAAGTCTAAAGCTCCTATTGAGTTGATTCTACTAGACATACTCTCTTCACAAAGTCTGCCCACCTTCCCATTTCATTTTCAGATTCTTATATGTTTGTCCTGCCACATTTCATCCAATCAAGTCATTAGATTTTTATCCATATTTTATCTCTATCATGATCCTCCTTTTTTTGGGGACTCACCTATCGTCTATGTCACTGCGGTACAAGTACGGGTGCTGGTATGGGTACGAGAAAACAGGTATGGGTACGACATTTTTGCAAATCATGGTACGGGTACGGTGTATTTTTTATGCGATAATATTAATTTTTTAATTTAAAAATTATAAATTTTGAGAAAAACAAAACAAATGATCGCATAAAGAAAACATACCATCTCGTAAAGAAAACATTTATCCCTACATACCATATCAAATGTTTCTTTCATAGTTCCTACTTATAATCTCATAAAAAAGAAACATAAAAAAACTGAGATCTCATATTAATATATTTCATTGTAAATTATGTTCCTCTTCCACCTCTGCAAAGTCCTCCTTATCCACCTCTACCTACTGTAGTGCACATGGTTCATTTAACTCCGAATTAAGATGGTCTAGATCTTCATCTCCTTTGAAGTTAAATTCCTCACCATTCACTTCCCAATTTTTACTGCTTCCTTCCCTATAAAAAGACAAGAATTAAGAATATAATTATGTAGTAATCAACAACATAGATACAAAAAATTTACATAGACTAATCAACAACATAGATACAAAAAAGTTAGATACCTGTATTCGTTACTGTTTCATGAAAGTAACCGAAGGTTTGAATGCACATAGACTAAATCTTTCGCACGCTTGCTTGTAAGTTTGTTTCTCTTAATGTTGTGAATATGTGAATAGGTGCTCCAATTCCTTTCAAAGCATGAAGTTGTAAAAGGCTGAACTAACAACCTCAAAGCAAGGTATTGAAGAGTGGGATAAGCATGTCCATGTTTGACCCACCAAGGAATGGGTAGATATGTGTCTCTATCTACCATTGCAACCATATTTTCATTTCCTGTAGAAAAGCTTGTAAACTCATTGTGAGCTCGTTCATTTTGATATGGATCTCTAAAAATTTTATTAAGACATGTCACCCTTTGTCTTGATATTTCAGGATCTATATGTGGTGGGGTTCTTCCAACACTTTGAGAGAGCCACTTTAACCCATAATACTTAGGGTTCAATGAGTGTGCCATGCATTGCAAAGGGGTGTTGCTCTTATCCCATCTTGTTACTAATATATTGTGCACATGATAAAAAAAGTCTGAATCTTCAAGTGCAAAGTTCTTCTTCTCATGATTGAAAATGACATCCCGTAGTTTGCAAATCATATTGTTCCACATCTCATAAACACAATGAAGCATTGGCTTGTCACAATAAAGAGCCCTCAACATTTCCCAAATAGGCTCTGTGAATGTAAGAAAATAAGAGATCTTATCCCAAAAAACATCACAAACAAGCAATCGTTTGATTGTTTGAGCTTTGTCATAATCAACAGCACAATAAAAGTTCCAATCATCATCTGTCACCATATTGATTAATGCACTTTTAACCTTCTTGATTCTCTTCATCATAATAATGATAGAAGCAAAACGTGTCTCTGCAACTCTTAACAACTTCAAATAAGTATATCTATTATAAATGGAAAGGGCATGCTGATGATTAACAATGAAGTTTCTAATGTTTTTAACGTCTCTCTCCAATTCTTCAATCCACGAACACAACTCATAAGCACGAAAATCATGTTCTTTGCTTGATGGATTGCATATACTTTTCAATGCCAAATTTAAACAATGAACTGCACAAGGTGTCCAAAAAATGTGATGATATTCATGTTCCACTAGAAGACCAACAACTCTACATACAGCTGCATTATCTGTAATTATCTGAACAACCTTATCCTTTCCAACTTCTTCAATCAACTCTACAAATAATCCTTTCAAATACTCAACATTCTTATATTCACCAAACACATCTATTCCTTTCAGAAAGATTGGACCATTCGATTGAAGTTGCAATAAAGTTAATAAGTGGGTGCCTTTGAATGTCTGTCCAGCCATCAGATACAATTGAAACTCCATGTCGCTCCCATGTCAACTTTTGATATTGTAGCAATTTATCTATTCGACTCTTCTCTTGTTGTAGGATGATTGTTCGAAGCTTTTCAGAGCCTGGTGCAACATTTTCAGACATATTGCTATTTGCCAAAGATGTAACTAGATCCTTCCAATATGGATTTCTAGATGCATTAAATGGTATGCAACTAGAAAAGAAGAATGTTCCAACTTTTCTATCTAATTCCTGCTTTTTTTGTAAAGCAAATGTCTGCTCAATTGATTTTTGAAATGTGTCCAAATTTCTTTTTTCTACTCATGGACTGCATCATTGTATAAGAGTACTGAAGGAATAGGAATAAAACCAGATTGTTTACCACTTCTCTTCATATCATATTTTTCTTGCTCCTTTCATGTGCAGTAGATGTGCTTTAACTCTTGAATATGTTCCACTAAACTCCTTCCTACAAAAAGAACATTCAAAGATTACATTCCCACCACCTCCAGGAGCTTTTCCTTTCTTTTCCACATAACCCCATAATGGTTGGTCCTCTTGTAACTGTGATGTAGCTTTTGATGCACAACCTGAACTTGTAGGTGTAGAAGTAGTTCCCTTCCCTTTACTTGAGGCAGTCATACTATAATAACAAAGATAATGAAACAAGCAAGTAACTTAAAGTCTTAAATATACTAGAAACGAAAACATTTGAATGAGGGTGAAATAGAAACATAAAACATAAAACAACATATAACACGTGAGGGTGAAATAGAAACCTTTGAATGAGAATGAAGGGAATTGGATTTGATAATAGTCTTGTGTACGGATCCTACAGACTTGTGGTGTCTCTGCTTCAACCTGTGAGACTTTTGATTGTCATCAGATGCTGTAAGAGTTCAATTATATCAACAAAGAGCAATTATTATTTAGAAAAACATAATTAGAATATGGAATAAACAGAATATTAGATAATCATATCAATGACATATAAAACAAAAATAATGTAACAAAGTATGCTGATATTTGTGACTAACTGCCATTGTCTAGCATGGCCATTCCCTTGACTGCCATTCCCGTGGATAATGGAATAGCAATAGCAAAATGGGGATAAGTAACAATAGGGACATCATTAAATTAATTAATGCTAGACAATGCATAAACATAGAACAACATCTTTATCAGCTTGGCAGCATTTTCTCAATGGAAAGAAGTAAATAGGAAAGCCCTTTTTCGGTTGAGGGTACTCGAGAGTAGAGAGGTTCATATTAATGAAACTGGCAAAGATTTCAACAATAAAAAAAGGTGCAATTGACAGAAAAGAGAATCTATAATTTGTAATAAGCAAAATATAGTTAACCGAGCTTACCTGTTAGCAATACGTTAATGTGTCAGTGGAATCCCCAATTCTCCTGCTATCCCAGAAGCAGCAGTAATCCCTGCACCATCATTATACATCATGAAATTTATTCAACAAAATTTGAAGACAAAGAAAAGCAAAGAAAACAGATTTTCATGATTATGCATATGCTCAGCAGTTGCCAGAATCTCTTTCGGGAGTCAACACACCCTACACCAATTCTGGAAGAATTTGACTCCTAGGAGACCCCAAACCTCTCAGATCAGAGAACTATTAGAAGTTGGTCGTGCTACTATTGTTTGGATTCAAACAAACACATGGTTCTTCTACTCTATGTGATCACTGTTATAAGCATAACACTCATAATAGGAAAAAGGGGGAAGTCATAATAATCATGATTGTGCATCATCACGCTCACAAAATGGTAGAACATGGAAGCAAGCAATAAATAATAATTAGCAAAGAGGAGCATTACCCCTTTTCTGCAAAATCAAAATGATTTCAGACGTTGTTTGGGAGCTCCTCCAGACCTCCACTGAGTCCACTCCAAGGCAAGCACCCGCCGTTTTCTCCGTTGCTGGTTGCCGTTCAACAGTCATCTGTCGCTATCGCCGTCACCGGTTGTCGAAGCTTTTCAGAAGAAACAGAGGCGGAGAAGGAGAACTAGAGAAGAAGACAAGCGTCGGGCAAAAAAATTAGGAACTTAGGTTTATGTTTTTCTTTTCAGATCGAATTATGGTTTGGATCTGGTTTCGACCCAAAACCAGATCCAAACATACCACTGCGTACCCCTGTACCGGTACAGCCATACCAGTGCACCGTTACCAGTACGTGGGCCTCCCAGGCATACCGTGGTGACATGGCCTATCGTTCATCGAACATCAGGTATCACAAGCATTCATCATGGCAAATGTACATAATCACAAGGTGACGAGGATGTAGAACCAGAAATCCAGGAAGAGATTGAGAATCCTCAAGTTGAACTCACCCTCATGCTGGTGATTCATAAGATGATCCAGAAGGTGATGCATGATGAAGTAGTGGTTGGGCTAAGTAACAAAAATTTGGAGGGCTTTATCAGGCTAAAGAGCCAAAGTTTCATGCTTTTGCATATGATTTTGCACTTCAATGGACCCAAAGTTCTTAGGTTTCAAAATGATTTCATGCCTTGACACACCATTGTCATGCTTTAGTGCACATACATTTTAAATCTTTACAAACACTCATATTCGTACGAGACCCTCTAGCACTCGTATTCGTACGAGACCCACAAGGAGAACCACAAACACTCATATGCATATGAGACACACAAGCACTCATACTCATATGAGACTCACAAGCATATAAGCACTGACATTTTAATGTAAGATTTCACACTCCGCGCATATTTTTGGACTTTGGTGCACATTTTTCACATTTCGACACAAACATGCATCACAATCTTGATAACCATTCCTTAAAAGATCGGTATTCAATCTTGCAAGCACTTAATGGTCTTTGTTTCTCAAAAAGGACAAGAAAATTTCAAATGATTTGATGATCTCTCAAAGACAAGTTTTGACAAGATGTCATTGGCCATGGAGAAAGCAAAATGAAACAAACTAAATCAAAAGACAAGGTAATGTCACTAACTTTGACCACTAGAAGAAAATAACTTATTAAGAATCAATCAGAGAACAAAAGACTAAGTTGACCTGAGCAAAGTAGGCAAAATTTGAAAAAATGAGTGTTAAGAGATGGCTGGGGTAAACATAGTTGTTCCAATAGATTTGTACTCGAGAGTACCAAGTAAGTGCTAAATTGGTTTGCGTCTATTCTGTGAAGTTATGTGAACTATGAACATTTGTCCAATCATAGCTTCTATAGAATTCTGAGCTCAGACAAGTAAGTTTGGATGGTGTTTTATACCTGGTACCCTTAAGACAGCTGGTCTAGGAGCTACCAACCCAAAACTCGGTATAATGGTTCAATAGAAAGCTTGATAGATAACAACCATCAAAGCGATGAAGCCTCGTAGTAGCATATGGGGTGGAGAGGCATGTCCCTTTAGGTGAAGGTCAGCCTAAAACATCAAGAAAGCAAGAACAAGAATAAAAAGAGCTAAAAATGGCCAAATTTAAGGAAGAATTCAAAACAAGCAAAATGACTGCTTGAAAAATCAAGGTCGCACAAAATTCTCTGATGATAAAAATATAAGCTTCTTATGACTACAAAGGAAATCAAGAAAGTGACAAGTTCTGCACTGAGATACCTTATGACATAGAGAGCAACTTTTCTCGGTTTATCATTTGGAAATGAAAGAACAATTGTTTTAGACGACATTTATAACAGTGGTTGAAACATTTTTGTCTTTACAGGAATAAAATCATGTGGCACTTACAAAATACAAAAGATAAAAGCAAATGTATTTTATCAAATTTCACAAGCATTTCCATGAGCACTCACATTTTAGGTGAGATTTTTGTGCTTCGGGGCACATAGGCATACAAGTACATGCAAACTAATGCATTAATTTCACAAGAACTCACCTTTTTATGTGAGATTTTTCCACTTCGGTGCACACAAGCATACGTGTATGTGCGCTCCAGTTCATAGATTTCACAAGCACTCACATTGTTTATGTGAGAATTCTGCACTTTGGCACATACAAGCATACAAGTATATGCACTCCAATACATAGATTTAACAAGCACTTCCATTTTTTAAGTGAGATTTTTGCACTTCAAAGGACCTAAATTTCAAATCTTTACAAGCACTCGCATTTGCATGTTTCAAAATGATTTCATGCTTTGGCACACCATTGTCATGCTTTAGCGCATACAAATTTCAAATCTTTACAAGCACTCAAGTTTCAAATGATTTCATCCTTTGGCACACCATTGTCATGATTTAGTGCATATAAATTTCAAAGCTTTACAAGCACTCGTACTCGTATGAAACCAACAAGCACTCGTATTTGTACAAGGCCCCTAAGTCACTCGTATTCGTATGAGACCTACAAGCACATATAATTCATTTGAGACCCATAAGGAGAACCCCAAGCATTCATATTCATATGAGACACACAAGCACTCATAATCATACGGGACTCACAAGCATATAAGCACTTGCATTTTAATGTGAGGTTTCACACTCTGCGCGTGTTTCTAGACTATGGTGCATATTTTTCACATCTGGACACAAACAAGCATCACAAGCCAGATAACCATTCCTTATAAGATCTATTTTGTATCTTGCAAGCACTTAATGACTTCAGTTTCTCTGAAATGATAAGAAAATTTTAGCAATGATTTGATGATCATCGAAAGGCAAAAGTTTTGACAAGATATCATAAGCCATGGAGGAAGCTCAATGAAACAAAAGAAATCGAAAGGCAAGGTAATGTCACTAACTTTGTCCATGGGAAAAATAAGAACTTACTAACAATCAAATAGAGGACAAAAGACAAAGTTGACCTGAGCAAAGAGGCAAAATTTGAAAAATGAGCGTTAAGAGATGGCTGAGGTAAACATAGTTGTTCTGCTAAATTAGTGCTCGAGAGTACCAAGTAAGTGATAAATTGATTTGCATCTATTCTGTGAAGTTATATGAACTATGAACATTTGACCAATCATGTCTTCTAAAGTCTTTTGAGCTCAAGAAGGTCTGAATGGTGTTATATACTTGGTACCCTAGAGCCAGGTAGTCTAGGTGCTACCGCCCCAAAACTCGTTATAATGGTTCCATAGAAAGCCTGATAGACAGAACAATGCATTTGACAAAGCTACATGACCATCAAAGTGATGAAGCCTCGTAGTGGCCTTTGGGGTGTTGATGCATGTCCGTTGCAGGTGAAGGTTAGCTTGAAACATCACGAAAGCAAGAACAAGAATGAAAAGAGCAAAAAATGACCAAATTAAAGGAAGAATTCAAAACTACCAAAATGTCTGTTTGATAAATCAAGGTTGCAAAAAATTCTTTGATAATAAAAATATAAGCTTCCCATGATTACAAAGGGATTTGGGATAGTGACAAGTCCTGGAGATAGCAACTATTCTCGGTTTATCAATTGGAAATGAAAGAACAGTTGTTTCAGATGAGATTCATAACATTGGTTGAAAAATTTTTGTCCTTACATGAATAAAATCATGTGGGCCCTTACAAAATACAAGAGATACAAGCAAATGGATTTTAACAAATTTCACAACCATTTCCATGAGTACTCACATTTTTAGGTGAGATTTCCATGCTTCGGGGCACATAGGCATACAAGCACATGCAAACCAATGCATGAATTTCACAAGCACTCATGTTTTTATCTGAGGGTTTCTGCACTTTGGTGCACAGTAGCAGACATGTATGTTCATTCCAATTCATAGTTTTCACAAGCATTTCTCAAGCACTTGCATTTTTTATGTGAGATTTCTGCACTTTGGCACACAAGCATACAAGTACATGCACTCCAATTCATAGATTTTACAAGTGTTTCACAAGCACTTCCATTTTTTAAGTGAGATTTTTGCACTTCGAAGGACCTAAATTTCAAATCTTTACAAGCACTCACATTTGCATGTTTCAAAATGATTTCATGATTTGGCACACCATTGTCATGCTTTAGTGCATACAAATTTCAAATCTTTACAAGCACTTGTATTCACAAGTTTCAAAATGATTTCATCCTTTGGCACACCATTGTCATGATTTATTGCATATAAATTTCAAATCTTTACAAGCACTCGTATTCGTATGAGACCAATAAGCACTCATATTTGTACAAGCCCCCCTCAGTCACTTGTATTCATATGAGACCCACAAACACTTATATTAATTTGAGACCCATAAGGAGAACTCCAAGCATTCATATTCATATGAGACACACAAGCACTCATAATCATACGAGACTCACAAGCATATAAGCACTTGCATTTTAATATGAGGTTTCACACTCCATGCATGTTTCTGGACTGTGGTGCACATTTTTTACATCTCGACACAAACAATCATCACAAGCCTGATAACCATTCCTTATAAGATCGATATTGTATCTTGCAAGCACTTAATGGTTTCAGTTTCTCTGAAATGACAAGAAAATTTTAGCAATGATTTGATGCTCATCGAAAGACAAAAAATTTGACAAGATATCACAAGCCATGGAGGGTAATGTCACTAACTTTGGCCACTAGAAAAATAAGAACTTATTAAGAATCAATCTTTGAACAAAAGACTAAGTTGACCTGAGCAAACAACCAAAATTTGAAAAAATGAGTGTTAAGATGGCTGCGGTAAACATAGTTGTTCCGCTAAATTAGTACCCGAGAGCACCAAGTAAGTGCTAAATTGATTTACGTCTATTTTGTGAAGTTCTGTGAACTATGAACGTTTTTCCAGTTATGCCTTCTAAAGTCTTTTGAGCTCAAGCAAGTCTGAATGGTGTTATATACCTGGTACCCTAGAGCCAGCTGGTCTAGGAGCTACCGACTCAAAACTCGTTATAATTGTTCAATAGAAAGCTTGACAAACATGACATTGCATTTGACAAAGCTACATGGCTATCAAAGTGATGAAGCCTCGTAGTAGCCCTTGGGGTGGTGAGGCATGTCCCTTCCAGGTGAATGTCGGCTTGAAACATCAATAAAGCAAGAACAAGAATGAAAAGAGCCAAAAAAAGAGAAATTTAAGGAACAATTCAAAACAATCCAAATGTCTGTTTGATAAATCAAGGTCATAGAAAATTCTCCATGATAAAATAAGCTTCTTATGATTACAAAGTGAGTCTGGATAGTAACAAGTCCTACATTGAGATACCTTATAATAGAGAGAGCAACTATTCTTGGTTTATCATTTCAAAATGAAAGAACAATTTTTTTAGATGAGATTCATAACATTGGTTGATGAGTTTTTGTCCTTACATGAATAAAATCATTGGGCCCTTACAAAATATAGGAGATACAAGCAAATGAATTTTATCAAATTTCACAACCATTTCCATGAGCACTCACATTTTTGTGTCTAAGTTTGAGTTTCAGAGATCGCCTTTAGATCATTCATTGTTCATAAAAAAAACTCCAAGAGGTATGGTTGTTATGGTAATATATGTGGATGATATTATTTTAACCGGTGACAATGAACAAGAAATACAAGACACAAAGAAGTATTTACAACAACATTTTGTGACTAAAAATCTTGGCTCTCTACGTTACTTCGTGGGGATAGAAGTGGCAAGAAGTAAAGAAGGTCTAGTTCTTTCTCAAAGGAAATATGTTCTTGATTTGCTACACGAAACGGGTATGACAAGAACTAAACCAGCTTCTATTCTCATGAATTCTCGTACTCATTTATATTTTGATGAATCTGAACCTATTGATAGCAAATCATTTCGGTCTCTCATTGGAAAGCTATTATATGTAACGATTACTAGACCAGATATATCCTTTGCTGTGGGAAAGCTAAGTCAATTTATGAATTTGCCAAGGAAAGCCATTGGGATGCAACTATGTTATTGCTGAAATTTCTCTAAAAGGATCCCCTGGAAAGGGTCTATTATTTAGAAGAAGCACCTCACTCCAGATAGAACCTTATTATGATGCTGATTATGCAGGCTCAATTGATGATAGAAAGTCCACTACAGGATTCTCTATCTTTGTTGGTGGTAACTTAGTCTCTTGGAGAAGTAAAATGCAAGCTGTTGTAGCTCGATCGAGTGCAGAGTCAGAATATCGAGCTATGGCCCAAACAACCATTGAAATCACGTGGGTAAGAGGCATGCTAGAAGGTCTTGGAATTCAGGTAGAATTGCCTATAAAAATGCAGTGCGATAATAAAGCATCTTCTTATATAGCAAATAATCCAGTCTTCCACGAACGTACCAAACATATTGAGGTTGATTGTCATTACATTAGAGACTTGGTTCAAGCAGGAATTATTTCTACTGAGTGTGTTGCTTCAGAAGACCAACCTGCAGATATATTCACCAAAGCTCTTCCAATATCCAGTTTTATGAAGTGTTGTAGCAAGCTGAGCATGATCGACATCTATGCTCCAACTTGAGGGGGAGTGTTGAGGAAACGTGCTACTTTGGTCTTTAAAAGTGTTTTGTATTTTGGAGTTTTATATGAGGTAGTTTTCAAAATTTTTAAATTTTGGTTGGACTCTTTATGTAAAGGGTTAAACTTAACCCTAATCATTATTAAGTCTAATGAAAAGGAGCAGCCGCAAGAACGTGGACTGTGACCTATTCTCTCTCTCTCTTCTCGTTCTTCTCCTCTCCCTCTTCTCCACCTCTCTACGCAACACTCTGAAAGGACCATGATTAGATCTGGACCCATGAAGATGACAAAAGGTAAAAGTTCAAGGTTTTCGTCGAAAGGTTAGTGTTTGAACATGAATGGTGAAGATTTTAGGGTTTTGTTGTTTTTCTGGATTCAGTGGTCGGCTTTTGGTGTTGCGAACCCTTTGCTTGGCATGGCGAGAATTATCAGAAGATGAATATAGAGAATGGCCGGTGTGGGTGTGATTGTTCAATTGAGTGTTTATTTTTGTTTTTTGTCGTGCTAATATCATTTGTTTTCACTCGAGAACATTGAACTTCTATTTGTAGGATCGTTTTTGAAGTAGACTAGGAATTGTAGCTGTTGTCCTGTGTTTTTGATAGAATTTTCACCAAATTAAAAATCATTTTTAAATATAAAAATGACCTTCAATTTTTTTTTTGTCTAAAACTTCTTTGGCATATGTAAAATGGCCACCAGTTTTCAGTTGGGCCAATTAGGTTGGATTTGCAACATTATTTAGTAGTCTTCATTTTTTTTAGAATTTTGGATCTTTAGTCGTTAACATCACACCACGTTGGTGGAAAGGTTTGCTTTTTTGTTTTCATTTTTTTTAGTGAAATTTTATATCTTATAGTTGGTAAGGGTTCAACTTAGTAAATATAGGTTCACCTCTTCGTTTTTAGGACGTGTTTATGTTCTTATAAACTGTTTTTTTTTCTTGAATTCTTGATTTATTTAGCATAAGGTGCAAGGAAGGAGTGATTAGATAGGTGGGGATAGAGTAGAATAGATGATTTGTATTTGATTTTTGAATTGGATAGTTTGATATTCCCTACTTCTATAGGAGAGCATATGAAGTTCTTCTTCTACCCAACAAATCAGTCTGGTTTCATAAAAACTCCTCTTTTGGTAGAAGAGAGTTCCTACTTTCAAGTGATATGCCATTTGATGTCAAGTACTTTTTTGAAAGAGAAAATTTTTTATTGTGCCTAAAAACATTTTAAAAGTGTCTTATCATGCAATGATATACCTTCGTTTTGTTCTTACTTCCTGCCCAAGTAAAAGGAAACTTTCAAGTTTTTTTTGTTGTCAATCATTAGAAGAGGAAATCTGGAAAAATCCTATGAAGCTGGGAAAGTCAAGACTAGGAGATGCTATTGACTCTAGTGATCAAATGTCTGTAAGGGTTTAGCGGGAAAATATCCTAAGAGAGAAGCCATAATGCCTTATAAGAAGCCATAATGCCTTATAAAATATTGGCAAGTAGCAAAATAAGAGTTGAGAGATGGGTTTGGGGCTTGTGTAGTTGTTCCTTTGGGTTAATAATCAAGAGTACCGGGTCGACATATAGGTGATTTATGTCTATGCCGCGAAAATAATGACTTATGAACTTTTGGCATGTTGAAAACCCGCAAGGTGAAACAGGTTGATACGTGACAAAACTACACCTGACCACCAAAGCAGTGGAGCTTCGTAGTAGCCATTGGGGTGGTGAGGTATTCCTTCAAAGGTGAAGGTCGGCCTGAAAAAGGAAAATCAAAAGCAAGAAAAAATGAAAAGGCAAAAAGCCAAATGCAGAAAACAAATGAAGAAAAAGAAGCAAAACGAAGAAAAACAAAAAAGGTGCCTGTCGAGAGATAAATGGCATGAAGGCTGAACTCGAAGGAATTGAAATGCGACAATCTTTCATGGATGTGCGATCCTTGGGTCAATATATGCTCTTCTTTTTTATTTCCTAAGACGTTGAAGATGATTACTTTTTGTTCATTTTTTTGAAATTTGAAGGCTTCTCTTCTAGAGATTCAACAACATTGATGCAAAATGAATCCTGATGCTTGTACGATATTGAGGGTAAATGAAAGACATATCATTTCCACAACACGAGCACTTTCTGCTTATGATTTAAATTGATGATTTATAAACTATTTAAAAGTAAACACTTGACATCTCTTGTAATGTTTCCTGACTTCATGGGCATATGAGGAACTCCCAGCCCCTCTCTGTTTTTGAAAAATGTTGTCCTTTTTATTACCAAACCGCTAGTCCATTCATAGAATAGATGAAACCCCTCAAACATATTCCACTCATGCTGAGTGTAACGAATTTTCCATCTTCCCCTTTCCATGTTCCCATCACAATTTGTTTTCTTGTGAAGGCTAGACAATATTTTTGTTGATTTCTCTTTTAAGGTTTGCTTAGGAATGTGTTTGAAAGAGTCGTTAGCTTTTAACTTTTTTATCATTAGTTTTTTTTTTTTACATTGTTAGTGTCTTCTGATTCATGCAGCTGATGTCAAAGTTTAAAGCCCAACTCATCAGTGTTCTTGTGGATGTACAGTGGTTTTGGAAAAGCCGATTCATGTTTGAACGAGAGTTTGATCTTGTACTTCAAAATCAAGTTTTTATTTGAGTTCCCAACAAAGTTATGGCATCCAATTTGATTTGAGTGAGTTTACATAATTTTTTGGCTGAAACAGAAACTAATGCTGGCTGCAAAAGTTTGCACAAAAACGGGGAAATCCTGTTATTGTTTGTTTGTGTTTTGGCACATAGGCATGCAAGTACATGCAAACCAATGCATGAATTTCACAAGCACTCACATTTTTATGTGAGATTTTTGCACTTTGGTGCACATAAGCATACATGTATATGCAGTCCAATTCATAGACTTCACAAGCATTTCGCAAGCACTCACATTTTTTATGTGAGATTTCTACACTTTGGCACACAAGCATACAAGTACATGCACTCCAATGCATAGATTTCACCAGCATTTCACAAGCACTCACATTTTTTAAGTGAGATTTTTGTACTTCGATGCACACAAGCAGACATGTACATGCATTGCAAATGCATTCATTTCACAAGAACTGCATCAGCATCCACACTGGCACATTATACATATTGGATGTTGCTGACAAGGCATCAATAAATTTGCACATATGATCTCCCACATGAGTTGTACTAACAAACTTAGAAAGAGGATGAATAGTGCATTGTCTAGTCCCTTTACGCAGTGCAATAGGTAAGTCATCAGACACAAGAGCATCAAAGGAACACTCAGGCATGTCATGTAATTCAGATCTACTTACCTCCCGAGAGGAAGATGGTGCAGGGTCATTAGATGATGGATTCCTTCTTGAATACATGAGAGGAGGATCTTGAAACCGTGGAATGGAACATGTGGGTGATGATGAAAGAGGAAAAGACTCAAGTGGAATTGGAGGAATTGGGAGAGGAACAGAAGAGGGCATCTCAGATTTTGTATATGAAGGGCTTACAGAAAAGAATGGAGACGACTCGAGAAAGGTTACATCGGTACTGACAAACTCTCGATTAGAGTATCCCACAAACACACATTTAGTTGCTTGAGCAGCTAGCTTTTCTCGATTGGGACCAAGTTTATGTACAAAGCATGTGCACCCAAATATTCGTGGGGGTAAAGAAAATAAGCTCTATTTGGGTGGAGAATTTGTACTGGGATTTTGTCATCTGTGGAAGATGATGGCATTCTATTTATTAGGTAACATGCAGTCAAAATTGCATCTCCCCAAAATTTGGAAGACATATGAGAATGAATCATGATTGTGCGGGCTATATCCAACAAATGGCAATGTTTTCTTTCAACTACACCATTTTGTTGAGATGTGTGAAGGCATGTAAAATGTGACACAATACCATGAGATTTATAAAATTCAAGTAAGTGAGAGGATTTGAACTCGAGAGCATTGTCAGTGCGAACAACCTTGACACAAGAATTGAATTGAGTTTTTATTTCAAATATGAAAGATTTCAAGATACAAGGAGCTTCAATTTTGTCTTTCATCAAGAACACCCAAGTGACATGAGAAAAATCATCAACAATGGAAAGATAATAACGAGACGAAAAACAACTTGGAACTCGACTCGTCCCCCAAACATCAACATGAACTAAATCAAACAGACATTGACTAGACTAACTTGAACTCGATGGAAAAGAGGTGCGACAATGCTTGCCCAATTGACAAGCTTCACATTCAATGGACGTTGTGGAAGAAATCTGAGGACATAGCAGACGAAGTTTAGCAAATGATGGATGACCCAATATGAGATGCCACTAGAAGGAATGTGAAGAAGAATCTACTAAGAATGACGCCTCCTTATTGGATGTATCCAAGATGTATATTCCATCTATCTCATGGCCTACACCAATCTTCCTCCTAGTCGATAGGTTTCACATGCACAAGCTATGTTGGAGTCTAATTGGTACATGGCTATGAAGGAGGAGATGGATTCTCTAATATCACGTCAAACTTGGGATCTCGTTGAACTTCCTTTTGGGGCAGATATTGTTGGCTCGAAATGGGGTTTTACTATCAAGTACAACACAGATGGTACTGTTGAACGCTACAAGGCACGCTTGGTAGCAAAAGGGTACACACAAACTTATGGTGTTGACTTCTTTGAAACTTTATCTCTTGTTGCACGTTTGGGCACTATAAGACTCATTATATCTGTTGCAGTTCATTATGGTTGGAACATGTACCAACTCGATGTTAAAAATGTCTTTCTGTATGGGGATTTAACTGAAGTGGTTTATATGCAGCAACCACCCGACTTTAAGAAACAGGGGGAGTGTAAATGATCATTTTACATTTCACCATAAATTTTTTAAATTAGTTCCCTAAAACCAAATTTCAAGAACAAGGGTCATTTTTAACTAAACAAGCATTTTTTACACCAGCATTGAGTACCTATACCTACCTATACCTATATTATCTAGGTCATTGAAGCTGAAAATTACATAGGTCACTCAAGCTGAATGTCTAGAAATCTCACCAAATTTTTTAGAATTGCCTAAAACTTAAGCGATTAGGTCAGTTCTCAAATGTCCATTACCTTAACGGTCTTTAGAGTTAGCTCACTAGTGTTATCACAGCCTAAAGACAACTACTCTGCTGCTCAAATCCGCTCACTAGAACTTAAAATTGTGAATTTAAGCTCAACCTAAAAGATCAAGCTGAAACCAAGCTAGGATCATGATTATTTTGCATAAATCAATATTCTCTTATTTTGGATTGAGTTCATTCATCCCAATTAGAGTCTAGCTCAGTTACGAGTGCTTTTTCTCTCATATTTTCAAGGATTAGAGTTGAATTTGAGCTCACCCTGATAGAGTGAGCTGAAATTGAGCTATGATCATGTTTTTCATGTATAAATCAAGCTTTCCTTAATTCGGTTTGAGTCCATTAATCTTCGTTTGAGTTTGGTTCAGTTTCAAGCTCTTTCTCTCTCTTGTTTTTTTGGGTTTGAGCTAAAACCAAGTTATGATAATGTTTATTATGTAAAAATCAATCTTCCTTTGGTTTGGTTTGAGTTCGTGCATTCCTATTTGAGTTCAATTCAGTTCTGAAGGCCACGGGGCTCATTTTTTGGGTACTTGCTACACTTTGTAAATAGATGTCGAGCTCAATTTAGCAAAATTCGCTCAACTATTTCTGATTTTTTAGCATATATTTAAATGTAAGCACTTTATCCAAGAACCTCCAGTTCCACCATTGGAAATTCCAATAAAAATTAGATTTGAATGGTCCTTCTTTATTTCCCTTTGTAAACATGATGTTTATGGCCTGATAAAAATTTAAATTTGATTTTTAAAGCAATCCAAGGAGATTTTTTAGCAAGATTTTAACCAGGGCCAATCTTGGAGTAGGCCACACGGTTAGTTCAACCAGATCAAGAAAACTCATCCAGAGCTCCAAAAATGCACATAGGGGTAAAACAACTATTTCCTTTTGAGCCATATTTTTCTATATAAACATAGGACTTTGGTTTATGCTTTTCTTTGATTTTTACAACCTTGGTTCAAACCAGCCTCCTTGTTTGAGCTTGCTTCATCTCAAAATCACACACAAGGGTATTTTGGTCATTTACCATCATACATGTATTTTCATAAAACCTAACTTATGAGCCTCATGAACCTAAGTTAGTTTTTTATATGCATTTACATGAACCTAGTAGTCTTGAGCCCAGTTCCAGCCTGTTCCAATTTCTCACTAAACCAAAGTTTTTCAAAAAACAACACCCAAGCTGAGCCTAGTAGGCCTATGACCAACCTAGGTCTGAGTTTTCAAAACTGGGCCTGCCCTAGGTCCAATCCATGTCATGCAGCTTGAGCCCAATAGTTTGTTTCTTGCTTAGGTCTTAGCTTTCTCTTACTTGCTTTATTAAAGTTTTAGTTTAGCATGTTTATTTTCTATATTAGATTTATTTTAATGTCTTTAGGGTAGGCACATGGGTTGGGTATGTCTTTCTTTTCCTTTCATGTTTTTGCTTACTTAGTTTTTACTTAAATCATATATATAGAATGTAGTTTTCTTTTTTGGTTTCATAAGTCATGCATTGTACTTTGATTTCAATATAACTGGATCACCTTTGCACCCACATGCACATCTTGCCGAAAACATGAATCCAGTTTGATCCCCACACTAGAACCGTTTCAAAATCATAATTTTCTAAAATATTTTAAAAAATCAACTTCTTTAAATGATTTCAAAAACCCCATCATGTGGGCATGCAGTCCTATTTTATTTCTCTAAGACCTAACCTAGACCAGTTTTAGAGCCCATTACTTGTGAACTTAGTCCATAGCCTTGATCTAATAAAATTTCTTTAATACCCATCCATATGAAATTAATGAAGTTTATATCCTATACCATATAGTTTGGCTAAGACCAAACATATTTACTACAGTCAAACCCTTCCTCAGATAGGTACAAACCTAGTTTAGGCAAGACCAAATCCCATCCTATTAACCAACATATCCTTATTCTACTTGAATCTTGGATTTCAATGCAAGGCATTAGATTCAAATCATGAACCTCATGTTGATCTAAACCATGATATTAAACCCAAGTCCAGCATACTTAGATTTTGGATCTCAAGTATTGGATTTCAGTTCTTGAACTCTAAATATTAGATCATGAATTTTGGTATATAAATCTCAAACTACAGATCTTAGATTATGGACAAATTTTGGATCTGAAATCTTAGGCTTTGGATCTAATTTTAAAGGAAATAATTATTTGATCATAAACCTTAGATCAACACCAATAGAATAATGACCAAATACATGCTTTTAAGCTATGACACTCAACAGATTTGTTCTTCCAAAATTTGGATTTTAGAAGATCAAATTATAAGATACAAGACCAATTTTATTGGATCTCTTGCCACTAAACCTTGGAGCATGGATTTTAAATCTCCATAACATGACATGATATTTTAGACCTCTATGACTTTTCCTATTTCAATTGAACACAAAAATTATATAATCTCTGATATTATAATTATATATTTTGGATTTGGATCTAATTTTTCTCCTAATATATCCACGACCTACACCCAAGTCCTAGCAGGGACCAAACTCCAAGCATACATGACCTAGTTTTTTCATGCGTCAGATTAGATTTAGAATACTGATTTGCATGACTTCAAATTAATTTCTTCTTGCGCATCGGTCCATTTCTGAAGTCCGTTTAGACATTAAAATAAGCACAATTTCAAAACTAGGGAGTGTTTGTTCTCTCATGTTTTGGATGACATTTAGATTTAGGATTGGGAACATTTAGCCTAATCCTTGATCTGATTACCTTGGTAAAGGCCCTAGGAACTGTTAGACCTTGTACCGATAGGTTGGGTCCTATATCTCGATCAACCTAGGCTTGGTGGATTTAGGCTAAGTCACTTGTTCAGGACCTGGGTTGGGCTTAGCTTTGAAAATGGTTTACATTGGGTGCAGGTTTACAGTGCTCAACCTACATGCTATTTTTGAAAACCCTAATTTAGTGAACACTGAGATGAGATGAGCCTAGGCTCGACCCTAATAGATTCATATGAACATATATATATATATATGAAATGATAACTTAGGTTCATGTGGCTCATAAGTTAGGTTTTATGAAAAATATGTACATAGTAGGAAATAACCAAAATGCCCGTACAAAGGAAATTAAAACTGGTGGTTCATGTCAGTAGGCAGACCACAGTGGGACTAGCATATGGTAAAAATAAGACATCTTGCAAAATTTGGTCGAAAATGACCTCGTTCGCCCCACCAAATCTCAATCATTTAAATTTTGACTAATAAGATTGCCCTTTTTTGAAGTCTAGGCAAGGGTTAAATGGAACCTTTTAGTCTAAGCTGTCCATCCAATCTGAAGTTAGAAATACTCTCTTGAAGTATTGTTGATGACAACCACATGCAAAAATTGACAAATTAATTTACAAATTGATCAAAATTCAGCTCAAAAGATTGGGCTTCACTAAAACTAAGTGTGTGACCTTAGTAAATTTGTAAAATAGAATTTGAGCTCAAATTTGGATGAATGAGCAGAAATCAAAGTTTAAAATACTTAGAATGGACACTGAAGAATATAGTCTTAGCTTGGCACAACCTAACATGGTGTAGATTGTTAGAGTTATAGCTTTAACCTACTAGAGTTGGTGAGAGAGTGTCATTTGATTTTAAGACAAAATTTATACTTCAAACCCTAAATCTCATAACTAAATGTAACTAAAGAAATACTCTATATGCACTAAGAAGTGCTTATGTTAATCTCAATTTGGCTTGACATGGTCATGGTGCTCCAAAATTGGTAGGTGCAAGGTTTTAATGAGTTGATTAGGTTGGAGTGAGCTAACTTTGAGCTGAGGAAACCATTGTTGGTCAACTTGGTGAGTCGATTCAGGAACCATCAGAGTTGGCTTGAGATCACCTTCTCACTATGATATTATAGTAATGATACACTATAAAAATTTACGATTTGACTCGACCGAGTCACCGATTCAACTCGCTAACCCACTGACCTAGTCAACCACCGATCCAAGTCGAATTCTTGAGTTTGCCAACTATGGAGGAAACCCTAAAGAACTGACTCTAATTATTCCTAAGGTCTTGTAAAGTTGAGAAATAGAATAATTACTCAAATATCTAGGAAATTCACAAAAATGTTGACGATTTTTAGGTCAGAATGATAGGACACATGTCAAAGTGGTCATTTTCACCAGTGGTGACCTAGGTGATATGGGTCTGAGTGCTCATTCCTAGTGAAAAACATGCTTGTTTGGTCCAAAAACGACCCTTGTTCTTGTAATTTGTCTTTCAAAAACTAATTAGGAAATCTCATGGTGCAATGTAAGATGGTCATTTGGACTTGTGAAAATTTTGGATGTTCACAAATGCCCTTTTTTACTACTAAGCCAGGAGGTTGTGCTTGGTAGCAAAGACAGAACACCCACCCAAGAAATGAAATCTTGAAATTGGACCTTTGAAAAGGAAACTCTTTTGAGATATAAAAAAAAAGCATGGTGTGATGCTTGTGAAATTCCTGTCAAATGCCTATGAAATCATGAAAAGCTTGTGAAATTTGATAAAATATCTTTGTTTGTATCTCTTATATCTTGCAAGGACTTGCATGATTTCCTTCATGTAAAGACAAAAATTTTCACCCAATGTTATCAAATTCACCTAAAATGATTGTTCTTTCATTGCCGAATGATAAGCCAAGAAAAACTCCTCTCCTTATCATAGGGCTTCTTAGTACAAGATTTGTCACTGCCTTAACTCCATGCGTAAAAGCTTATGTTTTGTCATAAGAGAATTTTGACTTAAGCAACTTTGATTTTCAAGCAGGCATCTTGCTTGTTTTTCATTTCTAAAATTTGGCTATTTTTTGGCTTTTGTCATTTTTATTATCGCTTTCATGATTTTTTTCAATCTGACCTTCACCTACAAGAAAAATATTTCAGCACTATACAGACTTCGATGCTTTCAGGATCATGTAACTTTGTCCTGTCTATTGGTTTTTTACTTATAATGAGCTTTGGGTTGGGGTATCAGGTGTAGAACACTCCTTGAACTTACTTGCTTGAGCTCAGAAGACCTTAGAAGACATAACTAGACAAATGTTCATGGATCACATAACTTCACAAAACAGACGCAAATCAAGTTTTATATTTACCTAGTACTCTTGAGTACTAATCCAACAAAACAACTATACTTGGCCCGAGCCCATTTCAATGCTCACTTTTCCATGTTTTGTATGTTTTGGTTGGGCCTACTTAGTCTTTTGCTCTCTAGTGGATCTTGATAAGTTCTTGTTTCACTAAGGGGAGTCAAAGTCATTGACTTCTCTTTTGACTTCGATCCCCACTATTTCTTTAAGCTCTGATTGTGGTTTATAATATGGTCTTGTCAAAACTTTCATCTTTCAACGATCATCAAATCATTGGCTTAAATTTTCTAGTCATTTTAAAGAAATTGAAATGATTTTGCTACTTGCAAGATACAATGCAATAACCTCTCATAAATGTTTATCAGACTTGACGTGCTTGTAATGCTTGTGAATGTGTCGAAGTACAAAAATGATGTTTGGTAACCAAGCCAGGCCACCGCCGGGTACCCGATACCCTGCGCAACTCAGGCCTGGGCTCGGGCCCAAAAAAATGAAACCTGCACCGGCCCGACTGGTTATCGGGTCGGCCCGGGTGAGCCTGATAAGCGCAGATCGGGCGCAATAATTATTTTTTAATTTTTTTATTAATTTATATAATATTTTATTACAATGAATTATTTTTATGTATTATTTTATATTAAAAATATTTCTTTAATGTAATGAGGTCGGGCCTGGGCCAGGCTCGGGTTTTCTGAGTCGGGCTACGCCCAGGCCCAAGTTTTAGATGTTGGGCTGGCCCGATGCCTGGGCTTAGCGAAAATGTTCACTGAAGTGCCAAATCATGAATTAAGCTCCGTGTACTTGTGTGCACCAAAGTGCAAAATCTTGCCCAATGGCACATTTACTTGTGTATGCCAGGATGTGAAATCTTATATCGAGGCATGTTTACTTGAGTGCACTAAAGTGTGAAATCCTGTCCCTGAATAGAGAAGTTTGGAAACTTACATAAACTAGTTTGTTTACTTGAGTATGCAGAAGCATGAAATCTTATGTCAAAGCACATTTACTTGAATGTGCAGAAGTGTGATATGTTAATTTTATAAACCAAACCTACCCCCATAGAAATATAACAGAAAACAAATGTCGATACATTTCTTTCATTAAATAAGACTAAGATCAATTCATTGTTTTAGTGATAATGAATTTTGATTGTTGTTTTACAAAAAGGTGATGAATCTAGGTCTAGAGATTCATAGTTCTTCCAAGCCCAAAAGACCTTACTCTTCTTGCATAAAGTATGAATTGGTAGAATTCAAATGGTATGCAATTGAAATAGATTCAAATACAAAAAAATTAGTATTGTACAAAGAAAAATTATTGCCAGAACTATTTACTTTGCTAGTCACCAAAACATGTTTTCATGAGTGCACTGAAGCATGAAATCTTACACCAAAACATAGAGACTTGTATACTTGTGTGCACTAAAGTCAAAATTTTGTGCACTAGTACATTTACTTGTATGCACTGAAGCATGAAAATCTTATGCCAAGACATTTTTATTTTTATGTGCTGTAGCATGAAATTTTATGCCAAAGGCATGTTTATTTTGTGTGCACCAAAGTGTGCTAGTTAGAAACTAGTACATACTGATGTGTAAAATTTGAAAAACTTTTATACACCACGTGCAAAATTGAAACTTCATGCACTGATGTGCGAAATTTGAAATCATGTGTGCACCAAAGTGCAAAATTTGAAGACCAATGTGCACCAAAGTGTGAAATCAGAAAACCTATGTGCACCGAAATGCAAAAGAAAAAAACTTATATGAATTTGTGAATCTTGCATGCACTTAGCTATGAAATTTGAAAAACTGATATCAAATGTTTGCAAAGTTGAGGCTCTCGGAAATATCACAAAACCTGGAAAATTGGTATTGACTTGGATGTGAAGACTTGTGGGATCACTTGTTCTCAGGTTTTGAAAGGTTTGAAATTTTTTTGTTGAAAAAACTTTTGTGACCATTTCCTTGAACTTGTAGTGTTCTTGTTATAAAAAAAAAAAGCCCCAATATGAAGGGCAGTGAAGAAAATGCATGAATAGAGGCAAGATACTAGCCTGGCCATCAAGGACACATCACATAAAAGAATACAAAGATAATTGAACATGACAAAAAGAGATTCAACTTTTATTGAAGAAAGAATCTTAAGAAGGGGACCACACCATCCCAACATTGCATGGAAAAAGATAGAAAATTAAATAATAACAAGCTTGACTTGAAATTCCAGCATTCTACCCATGATTGGGAAAAGGATCCTTGAAGACTTCAGGGATATCACCTTCCACTAATATTTCCTTTTCAATGTGGTCTTGGATGATATAGTTGAGTGGAATACAATCCTTGCTGTTGTGGCTCAATGACCGATAAAACTTGAAGAATTGATCTCTTCTTTTCTCCTTCACAATAATAGCTTGCTGGGGGATGCGCCTCCCTACCTTTATTGAACAAAATTATCTATACAAAAGGAAAGGATAATACCAAAAGATCTGCTATCCTTCATATATAGTAGATCCAAAGGCTGACTCAACACTTCAAGAATACAGATACCATATCACAAAAAAAGAAGAAGAAAGAAACATCAAAGATCAATGTTACCTGCACACAAAATTACATCCCTCCCTTGCGTGATGTGGGAGGTGATGAAGAAACCAAATTCGAGCATAGGATAAACTTTTTCAACTTTGACATTGTAATGAAAATCTTTAACAAGCCTATAGAACTTCCGCCATGGCATTTTACCTTCATAATGTTGCTATATCCTCTGTTCGAGGGCTTCCACTTTGGTGCAAATGGATATGAAACCACCATATTCCTTATGATACCTAAACATCTTTTCAAGCACCTCCAAATCGCCTGCAAGCACCCTATCCCTTGAAGTCGACAAAATTGACATACCATTGGCTCCATCACTAAAATAGGAGTTACCTGCGACCCTCAATTGTCATGCTATTTCAACCTGTATGACCTCAAAGAAGAGCATTTTTGAAGGTTCTCTACACCTCTCAGAGCACATTAGGTTAGAGATAGCCCAAATGCGCACCATGCCTTCTACCTCTTTTAGCCATTTGATACCCAAAAAAGTGTCCACACATGTAGACCAAATGTCTTCTTTAATGTATCTAGCTGCACCTGGTTTTCCTTCATGAGTCACCTTGTTTCAATGCCATTAGATTCGCCAACATACAACAAGAAAGATAATTCTCCAACACACCCTGCTCCATCCACTATGCATCTTCTTATGCATCCGCCGACTGAACTCAAACCTAAAGTTGTGGGTGAGAGAATAGATGACACCAAACTTGGCTGAGATCCACTCTTAGATTTCTCTAGCTACCTTGCAATGAAGAATAATATGTTCATTCATTTCTTGAGCTTTCCTGCAAAAAAGGCAATAGTTAGCAAGTTGAAACCCAAACTTCTTGATCCTATATAAAGTGGGCAGCCTACCCTCACTCACAAGAAAGCTGAACCAACATGCACTGGACAGAGCTTTTCCTTGCCAAATATACTTCCTCCAGTTCTCCCTCTCAATAGAACCCCTAAAGTGACTGAGGATGTCTCCCACCCCAATACAGGTTTGGTGATTATCTTTCCAAACAACCTTATCTGTTTCGTTTGATGGAGGAATAGAGTCTAAGGTGCCATTTAGTGCTATGTACGCTTCCACTACTTCATTCATGTCCCTCCTGCCCAAGTGCACCTTCTTCTAGACTGAAATATTGAATTCCCTCGCAATAGTAGCCAAAAACTCACCATTGATCCTTTGAATAAGCACTCTGCCCTGCCAAGGATCAAGTCAGAAATGGCAACAACTACCATCCCCAAGCTTCCACTATGTCTGATGTTGTATTAGTCTCCAGCCCCAAACCAGGCCTTCCCATCCCCATCTACCTCTTACCGACCTGTTAAGAGTCCAAAGGCTGTTCTTTTGGAGATATTTGTCCTTATAAACCTAGGCCAAGATGCCATCATCCATAAATAACCTGTGACACTTGCTTGCCAATAACGCATGGTTCAAGTCCTCAATTTTGTGCAGGCCAATGCCCCCATGATCATAAGGATTGCAGAATCTAGTCCAACTAATATGGTGGATATGTCGAGCAGACTCGCTATCATTCCAAAGAAATCTAATGCAAATATTTTCAAGTTTCTTAATTACTCTCTGAGGGAGCCAAACACCATCATCCAATAGTGGGGAAAGGGTAGGCAACACATATTTAATGAGAATGATATGCCCTGCATAGGAGAGGACACGAGCTTTCCAACTCACCAACTTTTCCTCCATTTTGGTTAGGAAGGGGTAGCACATATTCTCAACGAGTCTGCCACAAAAAAGAGGGACTTCCAAGGTACTCAGCTGGGAGGGTATCAATAGGCCATTGCAGAATATTCATGAGATCCTCTACCCTACAGTCTTCTTCTATCCAGGAAAATCATAGATTTTGCTTTATTCATCTTCATACCAGCCAACTTTTCAAATTGATGTAGCATCTCTTTAATGGCACAAAAGGAGCTTCTTGAAGCCTTAGAGACCTTGAGAACATCGTCTACATACAACACCGCTCCTATCTCCTGAGATACCTTACGAATCCTAGGAATCTGGATGCTCTTGTTAGGAACCTCCACTTGGATTCTGCGATTAAAGATTTCCATAACCAAAATGGAAAGGTACGGGGACATAGGGTTCCTTTATCTGAGTCCTCACTAACTTGTCCCCCAAGCACCCATTGACCACCATCTCGTATGACACTGTTGAAATACATTTCATCAATAACTCTATCCAGTTGGGGTGGAAGCCTATCACATACATATAGTTCTAGTTCCAAGATACTCTATCATAGGTTTTGAAGAGATCTAGCTTGAGAAAGCAGCCCCCTTTCGACCAAAAATCTTTAGAGTTTGTGATCTCATTTGCCCATAAAATTGTATCTGCCTCCCTTTATAGAAAGGGACTTGATTCCTTTGGACCAATCTCATGATGACATCTCTCATCCTGATTACTAGGATTTTGGCGATAACCTTATAAATGGTGTTACACAAAGATATCAGCTTGTAGTCCTCTACTTTGATGGAGTTTGGATTTTTTGCAATCAGGCATATCATGGTATGGTTCACACTACCAACTAGTTTAGCTTTCAGGAAGAAATCTTTAACTGCTGCTACCACATCGTCCCCTATAATGCTCCAGAAATATTTGTAGAAGTAGTTAGGAAACCATCTGGACTAGTAGCACTATCTTTGTCTAGACTCTTGACAGCCATGACTATCTCTTCTCTCATGATTGGTCAGAGCATCCGTTGGTTCTCTTCATTTGAAACCATATTGTCATCATCAACACCAGCAAACAGCTCCCCCAAAGCAGCATCTGAACCCAAAATATGTTGGAAGTGAGATGTACAAGCCTATAGGATGTTGTCCTCACCTGTATGGGTTTGCTCCTCTGCTCCAATAAGTCTGATATACCTCTTGATCCTACAACAGTTTGCCATGACATGAAAATAGGTTGTGTTTTTGTCTCCCCTGTGAGCCATGGCACTGGAGAGCTTTGCTTCCATATCACTTCTTCCATATGAAGGGCCTCATTAAGCAACCCTCTAATCTCGTATTCTTGTTGTCTTGCTTTCAAATCCCCATTTTCAACAAGGAGCCTACACTAGTAAAGGAGGAGACAAAGATTCTTGGTACAACTTTCCAGCCAACCAAACTTTTTGAATTCCATCACACTAAGGCTGCTTTGACCAACCCTAGCTTCTTAACAAGCTTTATCATGGGGCATCCAATGACATTGGAACCCCATTCCTTCTTAACTATTTCCAACCCATCCATATCCATGATCCAAGGCTTAAAAAGCCTGAAAGGTCGACACCCCTTGTTCAGGTTTAGGAAGATAATCTCAACTTTACTTACAGGATGACCGAAGTCGCATTCAAAGGATTTCAATGCCGACCACCCAAAATATTGAATCCCCACACATGACACTTGGACCGGTGGGAGGGTACTCCTTTACAAGTAAACAAGTATAAGCAAATGACTCAACATAAGCAAAGGAAATACATAGCAAAACAAAGGAAAGGACTGTAGAGACTCTCGACACAGGGAAACACTAATGATAACCACTCAAAGTATCAATTTTTTCAGCTGCTCGTTTTTTCAGAGTGGAGGTAGCAACTATACCTCACCCCACTACTTGACTATACTAGATAAAAGGGAACCACTACACTGGCTCATTTATTTTTCATTATGCTTCTGCAACTATTTTCGATGCAAATCAGTGAGAGAGAGGTCTCTCAACCTTTATTCAGTAAAAAATTGAGCCTTACAAATCAGGCAAACATAAAGGAAGAGAAACTGCTCCACAGCTGTACACAAAAACTGCAGTAGTGCCTAGGCCACAAACTAGATAGTCGGAAGAACCTACAACCAGCACAGGCTGATCCCAGGGAGGACAGTGGATTTGCAGATCTACGCATCGAAACCAAAGACAATCAACAACTTGTAGAGGGAGCTCAGATTGCAATAGATGAAGTTGAGGCAAAATACGGTGCAGGGCAGGGAACGATTAATGCATCTGTTCCTCCCTTCATGGGTACAAATGTCAGTGTATATGAAAAATGAAGTAATTTGAAACTGACAACAAAACATTGACACTGATTCATGAGATGTGTGTAGCTTCCAGTCATTCTGCCTAATAAGTGATGAACCAGCCCGTTTTCTTGAAACCATCTTTTTCACCAATTTGCGTCAATTGTCTAATGCAATTGATCGATTTATCCCCTGAGAAATAATAGGTTAATAATCCATTCTATGAGGCGAGAAATGTGTGTTCTTGAAATTTTATCAATTTTCTTATCAATATAAGTCGACTCTCCAATAAGATCATTCAATTTACCTATCAAGGCAGAACAGGTCAATCGTCTATTTGACGAAGCGGAAAATGTTTTACAAGTAAATTTTTATAGTAAATTTTGAGGATATTTTGTTAAAAGCATGAAAATGCATTGTAACACGTTAAAGAATATTTAGGTAAAAGCACGAGAAAAATGTGCTGTAAAGTTTTCAAGAATACTTGGGTAAACATACGAGTATTTAAGAGGCAAAAACCTGGTTTTGCCTCCAAAATGAGGTTCTTATAGTGTTTAGGTGCTATGAAAACTGAGGAAAACTCAATTTTAAAAAGGCCTAGTTTTGTAAAAAGAAGTGAAAAACTCCATCCGCTCAAGTTATTCAAAAAACTTGGGGGTTTTGGGTGTGTCATCAAACAAACCACATTTTTAAAGCTCATTAAAAAACGTAATTATCATATAACCGAGTTTTAAGGGTGTCATCCAAATGCCTCGTTAAGTTTTGTTAGTATTTTTGTTTCAGAGGCAATGTTGGAACATATATTATTCAAACACGTGGCACGTTATCAGCCCATGCAGCATGACGCATTCGAATTAAAACAGCAATGTTGACGTGAAAGTGTGAATGGATAGAGATGGACACAAGGCAGAAATAGAGTGGTCGAACTTTGCCATCAGGCCTGCCGAAAGGGCACTTGGTTAGTAAAAAACTCCACGGTTGTTTTGGGTCTCGGAAACTAAGATTCTGTGATGTTCCAAGGAACAAGGAGAGTCCACCCATCCCGACATTTATCGGCAGTGGTCTGCTTTGCTTCATTGTGTTCTTCTCTTCTTACGGCCAGTTTTACACCCATAACCTCTCGCTGATTGCGGCGATTATGACAAGAAATTTCCCGACTTCATCTCTCTCTCTCTTTCTCTCTCGCAAGATATAAAGGTTTATCAATGAGGTTGTTCTCGCGTGTTCTAAGTTAGGTTCTTCTCTTTCGATGTTGCTCATCGGAATTGCTGGATCAGGGTGAGGTTCAATTCATGTTTTTCTTGTTCGTTTTGGGGTTCCGATTCCGTGCTTGTTTCAGTCCGGTGGTCGTTGGGTAGCTGTAATTTGATGGGGACGTGATTCCTGTTCGCAAATTTGGACTGGAAGAGTCTTTAAGTAGTGGATGCAACGTTTTCGGCCGTCGTTTGCTTGCTCATGGGATAGATGAATTGTGAGCGAACAATTAAGATTTAGAAGATTCTTGGTGCTTCTGTTTCTTGGTATAGTGTTGAAGTTAGAGTCCACGAGTGAGTGTTCTTATTTTTTCAGTTGGAGATGTGATCTTTGTCAAACAGAGGGAGAGATGAGAAGAATGGTCTCTTTCGATAGGATGTAATTTAGGTTATTAATAAGCTCAGAGATTTTCGTTCTCTCTCAGTGGAATAAATATTCGTTGTAAGTGTTGCTTCTAGCTCGTGTCTGTTAGTCTGATTTTCGCAAAAATAGAAGGATTGGTGGTGTAGAAGAGGATGGGTTCCGATCTGTTTTTCAAGAATGGGCTTCCGGAAGCCCGGGGAGAAAATGGTTCCAGAACAGAAAACGCAAGGTCGGGGAATTTGCTGTCCCGGCAATCGTCAGTTTACTCACTTACACTGGATGAATTTCAGAGTGGCCTCGGGAAGGATTTCGGATCTATGAACATGGATGAATTCTTGAAGAACATCTGGTTTGCAGAAGAGACACAGAGTTTCTCCACTTTCCCCTGTACGCCGGAGGGGAATTCTGGGGGTTTGGCTAGGCAATTTAGTTTGCAGAGGCAGGGATCCTTGACATTACCTCGGACATTAAGCTTGAAGACCGTAGATGAAGTGTTCAGAGATGTGATCAAGGAAAGCGTGGATCAGAACTATAATATTGGCAGGGCGCCGCACAAGCAACCAACTCTTGGAGAGATGACTCTGGAGGAGTTTCTGGTCAAGGCAGGTGTCGTGAGGGAAGATACCCAAACTGCAAGTGCGTCCAACAGTGGAATTTTTCTGAGTAACAGTGAGAACAGCGCGGTTGGAAATGGAAACGCCCAAGTTGGATCTGATATCGGTCTGGCTTTGGGGTTCGGGCAGCCAGCTCAGGCTAATGGAAATTTATCACGTGTGGCGTATCAGGAGGTTATTGCTCCTGCTGGTAACAGTGTTAGCACTCTGGAAGCATTTCGGTTTTCCCAGCCACAGCAACAGCAACAGAACCAGCAGCAGCAGCAGCAGCAGAAGCAACTTTCGTGGCGCGACAACCAGCATAATCGAAGCCCAGTCGTTCAACCGACAAAGCAGCAGCAGCATCAGTTCTTTCGGGGCCAACGAACAATTGTCTATGCATCATCACTACAAATGGCCAACAATGAGGAATTGAAGACTCCAGGCATAGGAAACGGTCAGTCACTGTCTCACGTGGTAGGTAGCGCAGGAATTGGTGGCCAAGCAGGATCTGAAGACCCTGGTGGAATTCTGGATGCAAAACCAAGCCTTGCATCGGTCTGCCCTTCAAGTAGTGACTTCATAAGCAGGGGTATCCAAGGGGAAGCTTCAATAGTTTCAGAAACAACTGCATCTCTTGTAAACCAGATTGCCTCTGATACCATCAACAAAAGCGATGGTGACAACTCCTCATTATCCCCTGTTCCTTATTCTTTAAATGGAGTTATGAGGGGAAGAAGAGGTGGTGGATCAGTGGAGAAAGTCATTGAGAGAAGACAGAGGCGCATGATCAAGAACAGAGAATCAGCTGCCAGGTCACGGGCACGGAAGCAGGTAATTTCCAGGCTGTTTCGCTGTTCGCTTTTCCTGTTGTTATGAAATTTATGTTCGATCTGAAGTTTTTAGACATCCATCTGTTCTATGACAGTTAATTTATTTATGATGGTCCTTTTTATATTGGGCTGAATTTGGTTTCACCACCTTTGGAGAAGATGATGAGATCTTGTTCTGATTGTTCTAGGCTGAGATGTGTTCTAAATGGTTCCTTTAGATATCTATTTCTGGTGAACATATAAGATACTTGCCGAGGTGTGGTGTATTCCCTTTCTATAATCTTCGTGTGCTCCTTTGCTTTCATTATACCAGCTTGTCTGCTGGCGCTTGCTCATGGTAGCCAAGTTACAGCTTATAGCTGCCTGCCATTGCAGGATTCCCCAAAAGTTGGTATTGCAGAATAGTAACAATGTATGGTTTGATGGAGTGAACCAGTTTTAATTAACCTTCTATTCTCCCTTTAATCATGTTCATACACCTCGACCCATATATCTACTCTTTTGTGCATGTATGGTTCCATGTACAAGCATGCCTACCAAGCCTAGACCTAGTTTACTTTAGCCTGAATGTTTGAAATAGTGGTGTTACATGATTTCATCCAATATGTTTATCTGTGTACCAGTTATGCAGCATATTATGTCCTGAATTTCTTGCAGGCTTACACCATGGAACTGGAAGCTGAAGTGGCAAAACTCAAAGAAGAGAACATGAAATTGAAGAAGAAGCAGGTGCATTTTCTCGCCTTTGATGGAGATGGAGTACATTATGGCAACTGTCTTATCATATTTTACAGTTAAATTAGTGCTTACATGATGTTCCCATGCTTTTCGAATTAACTTAATTGTACCTTTTTCAGGAAGAAATCATGGAAATGCAGAAGGCTCAGGTACTAGTGGGACAGGTTTTCTTCACTTCATTTCATTGTATTAATTATACTGTTTAACATTACTCACTTGTTGAAAATCTGCTGGCTATAAAACCTCTTCTTTACTTTGTCCGTGGCTTCAGTATCTAAACTATCCCATATAAAGTTAACTTTGTACTTATTTCATTGATCTACATGGCCTTTTCCTTTTCTACGTTTTGGAACTCCACATCCTGCTGTGGTGGCGTCCTGCTATCTTGTCTTCCAGCTTCTAAGAGTCTTCCATGTTCAGTTTGTATCTGAATGCATTAGGTTGTAGGAAAATTAGTATTTCAATCTTTGTCACATGGGTACTGCTGTAAAGGCAGCGTACCCATACCGGTCAGATACGACACCGGTACTGGTGCTGGTACTATCTCGGGTACCTCTTGGGTACTGGTCAAACAGTACTGGATACGGTCAACGTACCCAGAACCATATCTGTCTGATTTAGGACTCGCAAAGTTGACCAAGTCCTTTCCTATCCAAAATTTAGGATTTCAGTTTTGTTCTTTTACACCATGTACACTTAGGAAACACATACAGAGCTGTGTTTTCATATTTCTTCTTTAGAAACTATAAATTTTGAATCATGAATGTGTTATTTTGTTTGAATTCTTATTTTATGTTTTATAATATATATATATATATATATATATATATATATATATATATATATATATATATATATATATATATATATATATATATATATATAACAGCGGTATCCCCTTACCCAAGTTTTTTGAAAATAGTCTGAATCAGTACCTGTACCAGCACCCGTACCCGTACCTATGTGACATAGATTTCAATCTATGCCATGTTCATGCAGAATGTGTAAACCTCATGGCCAGTTACATCCTTACTGATTTACACAATATGAACATGATTGTCATTATGGTCTCCTGCACTGCATATCTTTTTACCTGTTATTTTATGCCTGTTCAGTAAATATAAACTTATTTCATAGTGGAAATGATTTCAGGTCTCCTGGTTTCTGTGTTTAGTAAGACTGAGAACTACATCATACATGTTTCTTACAAACATACAAACATATAGGCTTAGCCATTTGTGTTGACAAAATAATCTATTGTGTTATTCGGTCCTGCTATTTTAACTTGGAAATGAGTTGTGGATTGAACGTGCAAAATTACATGATCTCATGTTTGTAGATTAGGGCACTTGAATTGACCATCATGTTCAATTTTGCATGCATGCACATAATGTATGCATATGTACATATAGAGTATAAGCCAATCATTTTAGAAAACTGACATGGAAAAGGAAGCTGTTGATAGAATACCTTTGTTTATACTTGCCTTCCTGCTACAATGCATTACTAATGCATCTTATTCATCTCTAAACCCATGTGCATGTGAGTGTCTGTATATGTGTGTGTGTATGATTGATACACAAAATTCAAAAGTTGTGAGAATTATTAACGTTTGATGAGACATGTAAAAGAGGGTAGTGGTGAAAGTTTGTCTTTTTCACTACGCATGTTAGTTTTGCATATTTGGTTCTGTTCTTTCCACAATTTCAAAATGATCGCAATTTAGTTTTTTCTTTTTTCAAATGTGTGTGGGCTTGTGTGTCTGTGTATATATAACAAACAGCAATATTGTTCCCAGCAATTTCTCAAGATTGGAGTTCTCATTTTCTCTGAGCAATTTTTATGTATTTTTTACCCTGCCTCCTTTCAAAATTTTGAGAGCAGTTGCGGAGTCTAACTCAATTTAGAGAGTACGTGCTGGGTTTGTTTGTTACTATATGTTTCAGCCTAAATGCTGGGATTCTGACCCAACTCGTTTGCATGGTTGTTCTCCCCAATCTGTTCCTGAAGCATATGATCCATCCTCGTTCTTTGTTGTCAAGGTGCCAAGGTGCTGCCTGGGCGCCAGGCAGCACCTAGTGCCTAGGAAAAAAGGCGACCAATTTTTTTTTAAATTTTCTAGTTATGTAAAAGTATAATACATATTACTAATTGCAGTATACAACAGTATACATATTACATATTGCTACAGCAGTATGTAACAGTATAAACATATTACATATTACAGTATATAAACAGTATACATATTACTAAAGCAGTATATAACAATATAATACATATTACATATTACAGTATGTAATAGAATCATAAACAGACAGTCTAAATCTAAGCAGTAACACAGACTGTATTATACCGGTAAAACAGAATACATAACATGCATCATAAACAGAATACATATAACAGTCTACTGTTGGTTAAATCATAAACGGAATACATAACAGATTGTATTATACAGTAAGACAGACTGTATTGTACAGTATAACTGTAAAACAGAACATGTAACAGTCTACTAATGGTTAAATCATAAATGGAATACATAACAGAAATTAGAAACAGCATACATATTACTAGAAATAGGTATAGCATATTACAGTATAGTAGAAACAACGATAACATATTACAGTATATTACAGCATACATATTACTAGAAAATTAGAAATCAGAAAGGGTCATATATACTATTAGTATATAACAAAATCACTTCAAAGACATTCATATAACATAAAGCAAAACAAATTAACACTCAAACTGAAATCAGAAATCAGAAACAGAAACATATATAGACTATTTACATAATATATTATAGATTTATACAAGATACAACATATTGAATCAGAAACAAAAACATATATAAAACAAATAGACTATTTACATATAACAGATATACAGGTATATACAGGATGTACTTGAAAAGGACGTAACAGGTATAAGATATATAATATCACAAGCATACAGGTATATTCACTTTCCCATGGACTAGGCGTGGTGGTGCCTAGGCCAGCCTAGGCGCCAGCACATATCCTGTCGCCAAAGTGGTGGACTTAGGCAAGAGGTGTGGACTCATGCTGAGTACACTCGTCGATGCCTTGACAACATAGTCCTCGCTTACTCTCCTTTTATCTATTTGAAGCTTTTGGTTGTGATGAAGTTGTTATGGCAGAGGTAAGGACAATGGTGGTGATGAAGTTGTTATGGCAATGGAAGTGTTGGTTAAAATGGGGTGGTGTTGGTTATGGTGGTGCTAAGAATGACGGTGAAATAATGGTAATGATGGTGGAGCAAGTGTCATTGATAGTGGTGGTGATCACATGGTGAACTAGTGATAATGGTGGTGGTTCTGATAGTAGTAACTAATGTAGATATAATGTGGAACATAAGAAAAAATGAACTTTTCTTCATATTTATGAAACATTAAGGGCAATAAAAATGAAATTTTCAGGTAGAAAACCATGCAGTCTAAAATAAATAAAACTATCAAAGACTTACTGATTGAACATATTGACCATATCTGTTATTCCTTCACATTTTCATCTACTATGCTTTAGGATCTGGTCTAAATTATGATCCTTTCCTAGTTGGCAGCCACATGACTTATCTGCTGATCCAAGTGTTCGTGTGATGAAGAGCCAATCATCAGAAAGGTGGAGGATTGACACTAATTTGTGTACTAAAGCTGATATGAGCTCACATTCTTCATTTATTTTTCAGTTTGCTATTCTTAATAAGCTCTAAAGACAGACAAAAGAAGAACAAGGAGAGCTTCACTTACGACAAAGAAAAAGAATCCACCAATCCATTCAAAAGAATACAATTACATTGAATGATAAATCCATTTGCAACCTTTTTTACATCAGTGATGTTTCTCCATGGAGCATTCAGGATAAAATAGTCCTAAAACTGGTGTTAAGCAGAGGAAACATGGTAGAGTAAAAGGAAAAAAAAGTGTAGGAAAGAAAAAACTAAAGACAAAGGCAAAAGAGAAAATGAAGAAAAAGACACTACAGACTAAAGGAGAGAAGGGGAAAAATAATAAATAAAATAAAAATGAATAAGGAAAAAACACAAAAGATATGAAACGAGAAGAAGAAGAAGAAGAAAAAGGAGAAAAGGTGAAGAAGAAGGACAAGTAGAAAATGAAGAAAGAGGGGAAGATGATTTGTAGCTGTTTGGAGCATTCGTATGCTTATCTCTTCTATCTGAAGGATTCTCCGGGGGCATGAACTTGGCTGACAAACCAGGTTCTTAGTATGTAAGAGTTTTAATTGCTATGCATTATGAATAGTTCAGTAACTAAAGCATGCAGTTATGGTCATTACCCTGCATATGTATTTCTGGAGAGAATTTATTCTCCCAATCCATCATAGTGGGAGAGAATCATCTATCCCTGAGGGAATAGAAATCACATATTTTCTACTGTTCCCACAAGTAACCCAGTGTCTGTGCTATTGTTTTCCTAAAGTTGATAGATCTTAAAAAGAACAAAGAGACATGGAAAAATGGTGGTCAGTGAGATTAAGTTTAAATAAGATCTGAAAGAGCAATGATAATTAAAGGTTACTTGAATCAGATCTGAAAAAAAAAAAGTAACCCACTTTATTTTTGTGCCTTTCTCTTTTTAACCAGAAACGTGCAAAGTGAAAAAAGATGTGCTGCACGAATTTTTTGTTCTTCCTAGATACCTATCGAGTAATGAAATTTAGTTGCTCAGCATTTGCAGTGGTATTTAAGGTTACTTGGCGGCAACAACTGAGAAGAATATAGCATGATGGTTTGGTTTATGGGGTTGGATGGAACAAGGGATGACAGTGGTTAGATTATGCAAAAGAATTTTTTATTATTACACTGAAGTCTAGGGCTCTGTTATGGGTTGGCCCTGATATCTTTTCAATTTGAAAGGCTGCTTTGGTTAATATATTAAAGTGAATGAGAAAAAAGAGAAGGGTGTGAGTGGTTGCTTTAGACTCTTCATACTGGTAGGGCGAGTATTCCGTGCTATATTCATTTCCCCTTAAATGTTTCTGAGCAGTCTGCTTGGACTCCTCTCCAGACATCTCAATATAGATCCTTTGTTGATATTACATGCTTCTCTCGTGTTTTTATATTTCCTAAATTCTAAGTTGCTTTGTTTTTTTTGTTTTTTCTGGTTATTGAGTTGGGGTTAGTTTCTACTAGATTATGCTAAGAAGATGCCCACTGGAATGTCAAATTCTTGACCTCATTCAACTTGAAGTTACTAAATCTGAACGCTTGGGCAAGTGGACAGAAATCTAGTATGCTGATACTCAAATTTTATATTTAAACACCAAGTTACAATAATTAGTCTGGCATGAAATCTTACTTTTGAACTTGTTTGTATATGATTTTTGTCCCATATAAATTGATTGTGGTGCATTTTTTTAAAAGATACATTGCTTCAGAATGTCCTCTCTTGATGAAGAACGTATTTTTGTGACCACCACACCACAGGCTCTAGAGAAGTTGAATCAGCAGCTCACACCAAAAAAAAGATGCTTGAGGAGGACACTTACTGGCCCTTGGTGAAGGGTTATATTTGCAAGAAAAGTCCCTGGCCTGTTCAGGGGATAGCTGTACATACAAATATAAAACAACTTAACAAGCTGGTTGCCCTGTAATTTAAGGTTAGCAATAATTTTCTTTCTTACCTTTTGTATCCATTCATCTTTTATGTTTGTATGTTATTCTTGATGATCTAATGATCAATAAGTTGCACTGCCCTGGAGATTGTGAAAAGCAACTGGGGTGACAAAACCTTGTATTGTGATTGACCTAGTACACTCGGTATAAATGGGGTGGAAGCTCATTAGCGATAGAAGGTGTCTGATATTCTTAGGAAAGATAATGGACCAGTCTTGCACTTTCGAAAATACATGCTTTAACCAGCTATTGGAACATGATAACGACTTCATATTCTATTGTAAGCTCTCTCTCTCTCTCTCTCTCTTCCATTTGTTTGTTTTGTTCATATGAAGGCAAAGGTGTGGACCTTTTTCCCCCTGGTGTGAGTGATTTACTGTTCAAACTGATTGAACTGTCAACACAAAAAGAACAAATATGTGTTAAATGGTGGATGGTGGTGCTTGTAGCATTCTCACGAAAAAGTTACCTGGATTTAGGGGTGCATACCTATGTTGTTAAATGCAATGAAGAGGCGGTGTTGAGCCTTTTGTGAGGTAAGGTGTAAGTTTCATGATCAAAATTGTGAAGTATACGATACACAAAAATAATTAGAAATTTGAAAAAGTAACAAGTGTATAAATAAAGAATAATATAGACAACACAATTAACTCATGCTAATCATCTTTTATACATGTATGCACACGCAAACCACAATAAAGTTATATTCACAATGCAAGAAAAAGGAAGTTATATCCACAATTACAAATCATATTGACAACAACTCAAATAAGTGTGGAGACATTCCCAAAATGACCTGTGCTAACAATAGCTCTACGCAAAAAAAAAAGGGTCTCCTGTCTACCACTTGTCCTAACGATTTTCACAAGTAGATCAATTGCATAACCAAACTGTGTTCATAATGCAAGTTATATCTATAATCTTGCAATCATACTAAAAACAACCTTTGCTGCACCACCTTTGAAAGTTTGCTTGCAATAATTACATATCAAATTTCTTTTTTTTCCCTTGTCATCAGGATCGTCTTTGACATAAATGTTGCTAACGTGTATCGACTTGTGGCATTTTTTTTTCTCAAACTTGAACATTCAGTAAGCATCTAATAAGCTCAATTATGTTACATGGAAAAACCCAAATTATTAGATATACTCTTCTACAAGAACATAAATCAAAGTTGAACAAAGCCTAGTTCGACCATAATTGGCCCGATGAGATACACGTTCTCTTCATCCACAAGAACTAGATTTTCTTTAAATCTAAACTGCTGAAATGAAACAAAAAAACCTTGCCAGGTCTTGTAAAAATGCACTGAAAATCAAAAGCCTTCTTTCTAATATTAGAAAAAATGGACACGCATTTTTTTCCCTTGTTTTTCCTTGACGAGGCCTGATTTGAGGAAGCACAAAGAACGACTTGAAATGAAAAAAATTGTTATTCTTTTGTTGAGAAGACACCGTCGTATTCAAGGGCAGGATAGTACAGAAGGAATGGTGTTATACCTCAAATTTCACTCATTTTTTTAATATTCTAAAACACATCAGATACAAAACTTTGAGCTGTGACACACTTTTGATCGATTCGCGTAAAACATACAACACCATATGGGTCTTTCGTTCTATACAAAATGTATATATACAAGTTATTTTATATGAAATAGATGTACATCCCTGGTATACTTTCACAAAAGTGCAAAAAGCAAGAAAAAGAGGATAAGCATAAAAAATAACACACGAACACACATAAAACAATCTTTTCAAGTGGGATGTGAGCACACGTCCTCCGATCCAGCTTCCCAAGCTTGCTGGGACCTGAAAATTAATGCAATAAAAGGCTGCACATTGGTAGTGTGACAGATGGCCCACCAAATTATAGACCCCTCTTGGGTATATGCACTAAGTTGTATTTCAAAGCATTACTCTACCCAGCACAATCAAACATTCTTATAGTAAAGCATATTTGATCGGATATTTCTATTACATATCCAGCACAGATTTCAGCTCTCAAATAAGTTTCATTAACATGATATAATTTCATATGACCATCAGTCATAAAAATCTTGATCAATCATTTATTTGATTATTCATTCTTTTGCGATACACTCGATGGCTTAACATTTGATCAATCATCCATTAAATCTATCGGTTTCTTAAAGAGGGTATTGTTTACATGTAAAATTTTTCAATCTTATATGTAGATCATAATAGATTAGATATCATTACTTGTACTCGCTTCGGTTTTCCTTGTGTGAGAGTTTGAGAGACAAAATCTGACCTGTCGATATGAGTTATGACCATTTCTGATGCCTTTACTAGGGGCAATCAGACCACGAACTTGACTGGATGTTCCAACTTCTGAGTTCAAATGTTGTCCAAAACCTAAGAAAGCAAATATATCCTATTTTGTTAAATCATGCATGTTTTAAAATCTAAGTATATTTTTCAAAATAAATTGATAAAGATTGAGAAGAAATTAATTTGAAGGCTACTCATGTCTGGATCATCGTAGTTAAATACAAAGTGAAATTCTAAATCTAATATGATGCATGCAAAAACTAAGTCATATAGACCTAGTGTCTAGTCTCTACTAGGACTGAGGTGTAGGACGTAGACCTAACAAGAAAAACTAGATCTGAATCAAAAAATTGAAATCAGGATCTAAGAGATTTATAAAATTCTTATTCTAAGTTTGAAATGAGAGATGTCATAGAAATAAAAAATCTCATATCATGTCAATGGGACTCTCAATCAAAAGTGCAAGGTAGGTTTGGTCTTGTATTCATGATTTGATCTCTTAAGATCTAAATTCTGGAAAGGATAGATCCAAATATGATGACTATAGGGTTTAAAATATTGTATTTGGTTCTGATTGTGTGGGAATTGATCCCAAGTTTATGATCAAACAGTCATTTGCTTTGAAATTTGATCCACGATCCAAGATTTGAAATTGAAAATCAAAGATCTGAAATCCAAGATCCAAAATCTAGGGTCTAAAATCTAAAATCCAATATCCAATATCCATGTTCAAAGCTTTATGATTCGAGACTCATATATGAAATCTGATTCAAAATCTCGAAGTCTGAAATCTAAGATCCATAATACAAGATCCATAATCCAATATTCATAACCCATGATCGATACTTCATGATCCATAATCTAATATTTGAGATCTAAAATCCAAGGCTTGAGATCTAATGTAATATAATATGATTTAAATCCAACACTTTGAATTGAGATCCAATATCCAAATAGGCTGGGGTAGGTCGGTCAAGAGAACTAGATTCAGTCTAACCTACACTGGGTTTAAACCTACATAGGGCTAGGTTTGACTATAGTAAATATGTTTGGTCTTGGTCAAACCATGTGATATATGATATATACTTCATTCATTTCATATGAATGAGGTTTATACTTTAAGTAAAACTAAGTAAACAGTAGCAAAGAATTTAAAAGAAGAGACAAGGAAGATATGAGAATACCATACCCTTATGCCTACCCCAAAGACATCAAAATAAATGTAATGTAAAAAATGAACATGCTAAACAAAAAAATTATTAAGCAACTAATAAAAATAAACTAAGCTAGGCATGGTAAAAGAAGAAAAAAAAAACTAAACAAAACATGCTAAAAGCAAAAAGAAAATTAAACTAAACATGCATAAAGAAAAGGCACTAAATTACAAATATAAAAGATAGAAGAAGAAAAAAAAACCCCTGGTATCCTGGCTGAGCCCCCTTTCACAACCCTTACCTCGAGTCTAGTTTGCTCTAGGTTGAGTGCTAATACAACCCAAAACAAGATTTAAACCAAGACTTCTAAAAATTTAACTTGTTATGAGCTTTTTTTTTTTGAGTACCCAGTTGAAATTTTATCAACTGGGCTTCTAAAGGAAATCTCAAGAGTATAGTGCCAAAGGAGAGAGGGAGCGCTATTTATAGGAGAGATAAGTGGCAAATTTTTTTTTGTGCCCATCGATACATGACTAAATTTTTGCACATTCTTTCTCCTCTCTCAACTCAAAACCATAGGCTAAAAGCCTAAAAGTATATTTTCAATTGACTTTTGCTCACTACGAATTCGGCCAAATTCCAAATTTGATTTCATAAAAAGCATTGTGTGCATAGAGAAATGCTGGTCGATTCTTGATAAAGTATCTAGATTGACATCAAGCATGGAGAACAACGACATGAGAATTTGAAGATGAGAAAACACACTTATAAACATTATTCTAAAACTGAAAAAAAAATCAAACAAGTGTTCGTTCTGGCCACATACAAATACAAATTTTGATTCTGTCTATGCCAAACCACTCAACAAAGAATTCTACAAATTTCAAATATTTACCTGCAAATTGACATTAAGCATGAAGTGAGAAATTCATGATACATTTTTAAGATATAATGTGCATTGGGCTCACATGTGGATCATGGATTTGGGTTTAATGTTGAGACCCAAATCCAGTCCACAATCCAAAGAAAATTCAAGAAGATGGATCCGAATATGGTATGTGAATTTGGATTATGATTTGCTATCGAGGATTTGAAATGGGAATAACGGATTTGGGTCTATAATGATAGATCAAATGTGAGACTTGGATGTGAGATCCAGACACTGAAATAAGACTTAGACATATGATGTAGATAAAAAATATGAAATGGAGATCTGAAAATAACATGGACTTAGACCTGGCATGAGCTGGGTTAGGTGGGTTCAATCTGCATGACATGGACTAGACCTGCATTAGGTTAAGTTTTCAAAAAAATGGGTTCAGACCTAGGTTGGGCGTAGGCTCAACCTAGGTGTTGTCTTTGGGAAATTTTGTTTTAATGAAAAATTTGGAAGGTTGAGCCTGAGCCTGGGCTCAAGCCTATCATATTCATGAAATTTGTATTAAAATCTAACTTAGGTTCATCTGTCTCCTAAGTTAGGTTTTATGAAAAATGTGTGCATTATATCAAATAACCAAAATACCCTCATGTGTGATTTTGGGTTGAAATGAGTTTAAATAGAAAGATGGGCTTGAACTAAGGTTCTAAAATCAAAGAAAATCATAAACCAAGGTATATGTGACCTATACCCTACATTTATGCAAAATAATGTGGCTCAAAAAAATAAACATGTTGTCCCTAAGTGCATTTTCAGAATTTCAGATGAATTTTTGATCTAATTGAACTAGCCTATGTCCAGACTCCTAAAGAGGCTTTGGTTAAAATCTTGCTAAAAATTTTATCCCAAATTACCCTAAAACTAAAACACAAATTTTTATCAAGCACTATGAGACACATTTATAAAGGGAAAGGAAGAGGCCATAAAAATCATATTTTTATTAGAATTTTTATAAATAGAGATTATCACATACTAAAAGATTAAAAAAATTTGCTTTAATTTTACAAAATTGAGCTCATCACAAACATAATCTTAACTCTGTTTCAGTTTATTCTATCAGATTGAGTTCAAATTAAGCTCAAAGCCCTGAAAACAAGAAAAAAAAAAAACACTTACATTTGAATTGAACTCAAACTAGAATGAATAAGCTCAAGCCAAGCTAAATGAAGCTTGATTAATACATGATAAACATGATCCTAACTCAATTCTACCTCACTCTTTCAGGTTGAACTCAACTTCAGTTCAAAGCCTTGAAAATAAGAGAAAGAAACCATTTAGAAGAACTCAAACCGAACTAAGAGAAACTTGATTTATACGTGATAAATATGGTCCTAGCTTGGTTTTAGCTCAATCTTCTAGGATGAGCTAAAGTTTAGCTTAAACTCCTAAAAACAAGAAAGAGAAAGACCCAGTAGAAATTTACAAGTTAGTATATGAATGAAGCTTGGGCTGGTGACTCCAAATCAGTAAAATAATACTTTTTATCTATTAAAGTAAACTTGTTTTGACTTGGTTGAGCTAAAAATCACAGTTTTAAGTTTCAGAAGCTAATTTAAGCTACAAGAGAACTAGCTTCAAACTGGGATAACTCTAGTGAGCCGACGTTGGCAACTCCTAGGGTCATGCAAAATTGAGAAATGGCCTAATTATTCAAATGTTAGGCAAGTCCCATAAATTTGATGAAAAATTCCTACTTTTCTGGTTACCATGTTGGGATGTAGTGGCAAAATGATAATTTCTAGCTTGGACGACCTAGGTGATTAGGGTCTAGGCATTCAATGCTGGTGTGAAAAGTGTTTGGTTGGTTCAAAAATGTCCCCTTGGTTCTTGAAACTTGGTCTTTCAAAATCAAATTGAAAATCCCATGGTGAAGAGTAAAATGGTCATATAGACTTGTAAAAATTTTGGGTGTTCACGAATGCCCCTCTTTGCTACTAAGCTGGAAACCATGCTTAGTGCAAAGACCAAATACCCATCCTAAAAATGACGATATTTTTGGAATTGAACTTTTGAAAAGAAAAATCTATTTTATAAAAAATGCCTAGTGTGAATATTGGTGTGATGCTTGTGAAAATTTTTAAAAATTCTTGTAAAATATAAACATTGGAGTACTTGTTTGCATGTGTGCGGTGAAACACAAAAATCTCACACAAAATGTTAGTGCTCAAGAAAATGCTTGTAAAATTCTTGCAATGGATGTATTTATATGCTTGTTTGTGCCGAAGTGCGAAAATCTGATATAAACATTAGTGCTTGTGAAATACTTGTGGACTTGTATAAATGCTTGTAAAATTTGATAAAAATCCTTTGTTTGTATCTCTATATCTGGTAAGGACTTGCATGATTTTTTTCTTATATAAACAAAAACATTTCAGCCAATTGTTATGAATTCATCTAAAGCAATTGTTCTTAAGCTAAGAAATGCTGCTCTCTATGTCATAGGGTTTCTTAGTGCATGATTTGTTGATATCCCACCCTTTGTAATCACTAGAAACTTATGTTTTTATCATCAGAGAATTATGGGATTTGGTTGTCTTTGGTTTTCTAGGCAGAAATTTTGCTCATTTTATTCTTTGAGTTTGGCCTTTTTGGCTTTTTTGCTCTTGTTCTTGCTTCAGGCTTCGTAGGGGAAATATCTCACCACCTTATGGATTATTACGTGGCTCTATTGCTTGATGGTCATGCAATTTTGTCTTGTCCAATGTCATGTATATTGGGATTTCTATTGAACTCTTGTAATGAGTTTTGGGTCGCTAGCGCTCGGACTAATTGGCCTTAGGGTACCAAGTGTACAACACTCCTCAGACTTATTTACTCAAGCTCAGAATGCCTTAGAAGACATAACTAGACAAATGTTTGTAGATCATACAATTTCATAGAATAGATGTAAATAAACTTTATGCTTACCTGAACCTTCCAAGTACTAATCTAGTAAAACAACTGCCTTGCCCCAAGCCCATCTCTCAATGCTCTTTTTCCTTTTACACTTTCCCTATTTTGCTCGGGTCAACTCAGTATCTTGTTCATCAATTGATTCTTGATAACCTATTGTTTTTACTAGGAGGTCAAAGTTAGTAAGAATTCCTAAACTTTGATGCACTTTATTTCCTTGAGCTCTCTTCGTGGCTTATAATGTGGTCATGTCATTTTCATCTTTCAATGATTATCAAATCATTGGCTGAAATTTTCTTGCCCTTTTAGAGAAACTAAAATCATTAAGTACTTAAAATATACAATATAACAATTTATTCAGAATATTTATCAGATTTGAAGTGCAGAAATATGCACCGAAGTGCAAAAATATGTGCTTGAGGTTTGTGTACTTGTGTGCACCGAATCATGAAATCTAATGTAATGGTACGATTACTTGGAGATACTGAAGCATGAAATTTTATGCCGAGACATATTTACTTGTGTGTTCCAAAGCATGAAAAACTTATACTAGAATGCAAAAATTTGAAAACTTATGTTCATTAGTATGTTTATGTGGGTACCCTAAAGTCATGACATGTTTACTTGGAGATGTCAAACCACAAGATCTTATACCAAAGCGTGTTTATGTGTCCTAAAGCACAAAATTTTACATCAAAACATGGGATTTATGCATTGGTACGTTCACTTGGGGGTACCGAAGCATGAAATCTTATGCCATGGAAACATTTATTAGGGGGGCCAAAGTGCGAAATCGTATACTAGTACATGTTCTTGTAAAATGTGTATGTGCTCAAGCACGGAAATGGTGTGCCGAAGCACAAAATGACTTGTAAAATTTATTTGCACCAAAGTGCAGAGTCATGTGCGAAAGCATAAAACTTGTATGGAATTGAGAAATTTGTGTGAAATTTAGAACTTGTACATGATTGAAATATATGTGGGCATTGAAATGTGAATTTGATAAACTTGTATGCAATGAAGTAAACAATTGAAAAACGTATATGCACCAAGGTGTGAGATTTGGGAAAACCTATGAAATTGAAAAACATGCATGCATTAATGTGTAAAATTTGAAAAACTTGTGAAATTCAAAAAACTGTGTGCTCAAGGTGTGAGATTTGGAAAAACTTGTGAAATCTGAAAACTTACAAGCACCAAGGTGAAAAAATTTGAAAACCTTGTGAAATTGAAAAATCTGTACACACCCAAGTGCAAAGTATAAAGAGCTTGTGCGTACCGAGGTATGAAATTAGAAAAACTTATGCACACCATGTGCAAAATTTTGAAAAACTTGTGAAATTTGAAAACATGTGTGCACCAAGGTACAAATTTTTTAAAAACTTATGTGAAATATGAAACTATAAAACTTGTATGCGAAAGAGCACTAAATTTGCAAAATCTATGTCCATCGATGTGTAAAATTTGAAAACGTATATGCACCAAAGTGCAAATTGAAAAAACCATGTTGTTTGAAAACTTGGGCTCTTGAAACAATTACAGAACATAGAAAATTGCATGTACTTGTAGGTGAAGACCTATGGACCAATTGTTCTTAGATGTTTGAAAACTTTTATTTATTTTTTTATTGAAAAGTATTTTGTGGCCATTTCCTTACAACTTGTAATGTTTTATTAAAAAAATGCCCCAGTATGAGAGGCCATGAAACAAGTGCATGCATCAAATAGAGATCAAATACTAGTCTAGCCATCAAAAGAATTTGTATTTGTAGAAACACAAACCACAAGAATAGGGCAAGGAACAAACACACGATGTACGTGGAAAAACCTCAAAACGAGGAAAAAACCACGGGGAAACTCTAACCTAGGGGCACACTGCAACCCTAGGAGAGAGAAAATCTTATTCACTTAACTTCAACAATAACACGTAAGTGAGAATATATAGGGGAGAGAGGAGATGACACCTAGGGTACCGAGCCACCCTCGGTACCCGCGCCCCAGAAGAACCGGGTCCAGAAATAGACCCGGTTCATATTACAACGTATTTCAACACTCCCCCTCAAGCTTGGCATACATGTCAAACATGCCAAGCTTGCCAACATTTTTCTCAAACTGAGATGTACACAAGGATTTAGTCAACACATCGGCAACTTGATCTTCAGACTTCATATAGGGTAGA
>JAANDH010000898.1:9979-116177 GCA_011799765.1 Nymphaea thermarum
ATATATATATATATATATATATATATATATATATATATATATATATATATATATATATATATATATATATATATATATATATATATTGTGTGTGTGTAAAGGAAAAAGAGAAGACACACACACATATTTGTGAATTTAGACCCTGTTGTCCACCGTACGTGCCCTTTTGATTTACAGGCATTAAAAAACATCTAACTGCACAAATGTATGTCAAAGTTGAAAAATCATAAAGGAAAAAAAAAGGACACGCACACGTATATGTGAATTTAGACTCTATTGTCCATCGTACGTGCCATTTTTTATTTACAAGCATTAAAAAAAAATCTAACGGCACAAATGTATGGGAAAGTTGAAAAATCATCAATTTCTAATATCTAAATTAAAGTTTATTTGGTGAGAAAACTGAAATTCTAATTGACATAATTATTGTAGATTGAAGTGAATCCACTCACATACACACCCACATATTGAGAGACAGATTGAATAGAGGCTACAAAAATGGTACTCCTGATCGCCTACCAATCCCTATAAATGAAAACGCTACTCATAACAGCATATAAATGAAAGCAAGTGCTGAACAGTGTAGGGGTTACACCATTTAAATCGTATGATTCCACAACAATGCACATGGTTACACTGGCACCTCAATATTACGATGAGGCTTCTAATGTCTTACACTGGCACCTTTATGTTATAATGAGGCATCTACGGGTATCTTTTTTCCATGCTCAGAAATAAATACATAACCGAACGATAGGAATAAACCAATCATGACTTCCTCTACAGAAATTTCGTAAGCTCCACACTTTGGGGTGTTCAATTGATTCTGTTCTAGAAGCCTTACGGGTGTTTGGTGTAGATAATACAACCGCAGCCACGTCCTGCCCAATGATAACACAGAGAAAAACGAGGGAACCACACGTTTGCTATGATACTACGATTTGAAAAGAATTTGCTTAAATTCCACCAAACACCGACAGCGACACTCACGTACAAATAAACATACTTATGGACCTACCACGATTTGGCCGCTACGACTTTCGTTGCGGGGCCACGACGTCGAGCTAGAACGGCCACGACGTCAAGCTAGAACGTCCAATTCCACCGGCTGCTGGATTAATGGTCTATTGCGTCAAATGATCCTATTCACGACCAACAGATGCTTCTGTCCTTGTCCGGATTACGTCACATGGCTTAGTATTTCTATTAAAGGCCATCTCCATAAAAACTTAGGAACAAATAGAATAAGACATTTGTTAATGAAGACCTCTTTCTTCATGTTCTCTGTTTTGGTACTTGGAGGTGATCCTTTAGGCCCTTTAATTTGAGTATTGTGCATGCTACCGTTTACAGTCTAGAAGAGTAGAACCTATGATATTAAAACTGAATGTACCTAATCAGTACGCCCCTCAAATTAACCAGCTATTCTATGCTCTTTGGGCCAATGAAAAAACAATTGGCACCAGCCAATAGAGAAAGGAAATCATAGAGTTTGCTTTTTATGACATGTTACAATATCAATAGGATACGTAAAGCCGCCTTATGGTTGTTCATCGTGGAAAAGATTAACAGCCTGTTTGGATGGAGGGAGAGGGAGGGAAATGAATGGAAAGGAAGGCTTTTCCTGTGATTGGATGACTAATTAATATGGAGGGAAAGGAAGGGAGAACTAATAATTGTGTTTGGATGCAAGGGAAAGGAAAGAAAAGGGAGGTGAAGAAAATGGGTTTTTAATGTAATTTAAATCCTTCTGAAAATAAAGAGATTGGAAGGGAAAGGAATGGATGATCATTCCCATTCCTTTCTTCTCCTTTCCCTCTCCATTCCCTTCCCTTTCCCTTCTCTTCGTTTCCCTTCCCTCTCTTTCTCTTCATCCAAACATAGCGTAAGGTACTTCACTAGTTCGTTCCTATCCAAACGCCTTTACACCATTTTCTCCTTATGGTAAGGAAAGTAATTTTGAATTCTAAACCTTCATTCATAGGAAGGTATTGGCAAAGCCCTTGTGGACAGTTTGCCAATAGAGGTACTTCATGCATTATCAAGAAATCGTCAACCCTATCCTCTTGCAATAATTTTTGGAAGCACTATCTTGATCAACCTGTTCCTTGCAAGAAAGGATGATGAAAATTGTTTGGCAATTTTTTATTTCAATTTTATTGGTAAAAGTGGTACTCTGAATCGTATTTAGGAAACGATCTAAGACACAGCCTTACAGCAAGATGTATGAATTACAAAGATCTTCAAAAGGGTTTTTGGCAACCATAGCAGCTTATTACTGTTCCAAAAATATACCTAAAAAATAGAAGCAAATTCATAAAACATTATTACAAATGTTCCTCCAATTTACCCTAATTTTTGAAGCATATTCCTGAAATAGTAACAAACTGTTCTCATTGCTGGACAGCCCTTAATGTTTCAACTGACCCCTCAGCAAAGATGCTGCTACGTGCACCATCTCATCCACTAATTATAACATGTATTAGTGATTTAACAAATGACCAGCACCAAAAAATATGATACGGGCTGATGGGGCTCTCAAGAATAATCCCCAAAAATTGATTGATGCAACCGAAAGTAAAACAGAATTTCTCCACCGTTTTGATGTTCTTGTCAGAATGATAAAATGTTGTCAAGTTCTGTACATGCAGAAGCAAAATAAGCAAAATTATGCCGTTGGAGATTCTCATGCACGGTTTTGCATGAAAGAAAGAAGTTCCTTTGTACTGGTCATTTTGCGCGGACTCTCCCACTCCAGTCGTTGCTTTTCTTTCTGTTACTTCAAAAGTGGTATGCTTAAGCCATTCAAATTTTTGATATTCCTTCTTACATTAAGAGGTTCCTTCAATCAAATCAACTCTACCTATTCTGGTTTGGATGGCAGGCAGGCCTACCTTTCTCCATAGCGTTGGTTGATTTAAAAGTTCTTTGATGCTAGTTAATTAACTTAGTCAGAGGGATTAAGAACTAAAAAATATACCAATGTCCTCAGAAATTGCTAACATAAATAAGGGTGATTGATAGTCATTCCCAGTATGGTAGAAGCTATCACACATAAAAACATACATGTAAGAGAAGGAATTGTTTGATCTTTAAGTGAATGGATTCTTTCGCAAGTCAGTTCTGGTTATTTCTTTGGTTCATCCTCCCGGCAAAATACAGAATGGAAGCTAATAAATGACTGCATCATGGCCATTACTGGCACCTAGTTGGGGTACAGAAGGTGTTCACCACATGCACAACGCGCCAAAAGATGGGGAGTAATACACACACACAAAAGGACTTTGCACAACATTAGGAAAGTACCAACAGGGTGGCATAAATCCACGAGAAAGTGCTTCCACATGGCATGACACCTTCGGGCAAAAAGAAGAAACCTCCTTTTAGGAGCCGCAGCAAAAATATTTTCTTCCGGCACATGATCCCATGACTGGTCTCTCTGTTTACCATCAAAGCAAAGGAAGCTCGCCGCAGTCACTGATCACCACTTTCTTTTGAGGCCGGTCACCTCTGTCTGTGTCCTGGCTCTCAATTAGTCTCACGATGTCCATTCCCTCAAGAACCTGTCCGAACACAACATGCCTCTTGTCCAACCACGGAGTCTGTATCAACAAAGATGATCAGCTCTAGTTGCTAAAAATAATCTCAACTGCAGTGGAAAACAAAAGATTTTGATTTCCCCATATGACCAGAATATACCGTCACAGCGCATATGAAAAATTGACTTCCATTAGTATTGGGTCCGGCATTTGCCATGCTAACGACTCCAGGTCCTGTGTGTGCCACTGCAAATGCAAAAGAATGTTGGTCTCTACCAAGATGGACCTTAGCAATGCAGAAATATTGGAATGGTTATTACACTTGAAGTTTTCATCTTTGAATGTACGCCCATATATACTTTTGCCTCCAGTCCCCTGAAGCAGAAGGAAAAGTGCAGCACATCAGATATATCCTCATTGGGTATAAAATTGAGAATGAAAATCCAAAGAGTGACCAGGTTACATATAACAAATTCCATTAAAAATTCATTAGATTTCATATAAAAAATTGTATATTTCAGTCAGTATAGTTCTACATGGCAGAACATCAAAATGCAACATAGAATTTCGCATGATTAGCAAAGGTCAACACAAAGGACATCATGTTTATCTTTATTCATTCAGACAGTCTAATTGCTCGTGGCAGAACATGATCATTGCATTATTAGAAAAGTTCAACATATAAAACACAACTTGTTTATCTTCATCCAAAAAAACGTTGGCTACATATTGAGTATATGAGAGAGAGTTATAAGACAACTACTGTCAATCAATCAGTATAACTCCATGTAGCAGAACAAAAAGATTAGCAAACACAGGACTAGGCCCATCATACAACTGGCGAAGCAAAAGATACAAAAGAGACCTTGTTTGACTGCATTTAGCAAGCTTTAACTACATATTAAATGGTTAAAGGGAGAGGGAGAGAGAGTTCCAAGTTTGCTACTGTCAGTGAATCAATATAGTTCCAGCTTCCAAGTGACAGAACAGAAGCTAGACTTTGAAGATTTGAAGATGACCACTGTCAATTAATTTGTATAATTCCAAGCGACCGAACAGAAGAATTCAACAAACATAAAACTACTTGTTGCATGATTAGCAAAGCTTCACATATGAAAGAATCTTGGTTGTCTGCACTCAGGAAAACTTTGCCTACTGAGAGTTCCAAGATGACTACAGTCAATCTGCAAACCTACACTATTTTTTCCCCTTTTGGAACTGTATTTTGGAAAACCACCTTGATACTGCTAGTCGCCAGTCCAGCAGTAAAACCCCAAGGTTAGCATGTTGGCAATAGAAAGAGGTTGGCACCAATAAAACTTGAACCAGCCACTGGCCCGCCGACCCGCTGCTGGCCCACCCAGGTGCATCAAACTCCTTTGGGAAAATCCACGTTGAATTTAAAAAGTACAAAATAAATATGGCTTCATCAACACACTCATGTGGCAATTACACTTTAATTTTACATATGAATTTTCCTTTTATGGTTTTTACCAAGGGTTGATTCATCTGCCAAGTGTAGTTAACTGTCCTTAGAGACAGAAATTGTCACCAAAAGACAATGAGTTGCCTGAAGTAACCTACACAACTAAAGAAGGTTTTATGTGACTATACTAGTATAACCAACTAGCATAGGCCTTGGCAGGCAGCCGTCTATTGAATTATATAACCTGTGGTATAATGAAAGGGGGATCAACAGTGCAAGGAGACATGCAAAACCCCTTCACAAGATCATCCTCACATAAATTTGACAAAGTTAATCAATACCGTTGCAGATTCAAATATCTCCAACTAGAAGAAGCAGGAGTCATGGTCATCAATCAGATACTGTGGAATTGCAATTTTTCTTCTTCTGTTCAGGAATTTATGTTATTCAATTTTACTCTCCATTTAGGATCTTCCTTGGCTTCTTGATATGTTTTGGGATCTTGAATTTTGTCAGGATTCCTAAAGAACTTGGCATGACTAGGAGAGATTTTGTCATAGACTACAAAATTGTTGATGGGAAAGCTGCTGGTAGAGTATGTCTCATCATCGGGTAGGTGCGTGGGAGCATGCCAGACTCTTTTGGATCCCCTGAAAGGTATATCAGTAGGCTCATTGAGTTAGTGGCAGCAAGCCCATTGGTTTCAATGAAGCCATAGTTTTCAATCTAAGCACCTTGATTGGTAGGTGTAAGTAAATAATCATAGTTTTGCTAATCTAGAAAACATGGTTCCCCCTAAACTTTATCATCATCATCGTTTCCAAACAAAGATTGTTTTTCGTTGAATTAAAAATCACAAGAAATATAAATCTTTTTGGAGGTATGGTCATAGTTGGCAAACTCAGTGAATTGGACTTGGATTGGCAGCCAACCTGGTCAGTGGGTCAGTGGGCTGACTCGGTGACTCGGCTGGGTCGAGTACTAAGAATAAGATTATTGCCATGCTACCGAGTTATCAGACTATAGTTATCTCTTTGTTTCTAATTTTTCTCCAAATGATCTGATTAACTACTCCACGCTTAAAGACTTGGTAAAATCATTAAAATGTAAAAAAAGAAAGCATGTTCTCTCTGGTGTTGGGTGGTCACCACGACCACCTTTGGGGCATCAAAGAGAGAAAGAGATCAAAGATGATGCTGGTTTGGTGTTTTGGGCATGAGGGTTGCTGGAAAGGTAGAAACCCCCAACAAAGAGAGAGAGAGAGAGAGAGAGAGAGAGAGAGAGAGAGAGAAGGAGAGAGGGGGAAAAAGAAAATCAACCAATTCAGCCTCCTCCTCCTCCCTTCTTTGGTATTTCCATACTGATTAAAAAAAATTGGATCAAAATCAATTTTTATCATTAATTTAGCTTTACATTACCAAAACTCATATTTTGCCTGACTCGCCCAAGTCAGCCTAGTCTTGGTGTGGATTGCTTGGGTCCTAACCATGACCCAGTAAGAGAACGACCTCGATCCTGAGTCTGATCGCTGGGTTTTCCAACTATTGGTAGGGTTATAATATACACACACTTTCTTTCGTGAGTCAACCAACAAAGATACATGTAACTCTTCATGGGCTTCATTGTCTCTATTTGTTGGTGAAGCCAAACAGAGACAACACATCCAAGCACGTGAAGATAATCATGTTTAGGTTAGTATCCCATAAGCTTATTAATGGGACTATTGTGACCTAGATGTTTGTTAGGAGTTATTAATAATGTAGCAAGCAATGAGATAGCAAACTTCTAGTAATTCTTAGGGCATGTTCATTTGAAAAAAAAAAAAAAAACTAACAACCTCAAGTAAATTCCTATTTTTTCTCTTGGATACATGGTTTTGTTGAGGTTTGTCAACTCAAGATGTCTAATACTTTATTCCATGCTCAACAAGGAACACTTCAAAACCGGAATTTTTGTACTCCATGTCAAATCTAAGACATTTTATTTTTAAGTTGTATTGGACCTCAACTATTCTATAAAATGTTTTAAAATGATAAACCACTTCCAACTTATTTTTAATGCAACAAATTCAATTATATTTAGAAAAATCATCAAAGAAGATGACATAAAAACCATGAATGGAATCAATGGGTGCAAGGCCCCAAATATCGGTGTGAACATGATCAAATGGCTTCTTACTAATACTTTCGTATAAAGAAAGTCTTAGTCTAGTCACTCTAGCAAATTAGCAATTATCACAATCATTGTCATTGAAACAATGTTTAGTAAATAAATCATCTAATATTTTGGACAATAAATGGCCCAATCACTAGTGCCAAATTCCTCTAACATCAGGAGTAGTCATGTTTAAGGTCTAGTCAAGCAAGCCCATTTCATACAGTTTGTTGACTGAAGACCCCCACTATTTGTCTTCTGAGTTATCTAACGCTGAAGACGACATTAGTAGCAGAAAAAACCATAATGCAATCTTATTCCAAAGTAATTTTATCCATAAATAACAAGTTAGAATAAGAGAAGGTATAATTAGCAAGGACTTCACTAGAATGATTTTTGCTAAAGAAATCTACATTACCCCTGCCTCCAACAAGTATAAGGGCTATGTTGGCAGCTACAAAGGTAACATGAGTAGACCTGTTAGTCATGTGGTTGGTGGCTTCTGAATCTACAACCCATTGTGTACAAGTATTTCCCAAAGCCAGATAAGTCATAGATGAATTGCCTTTACCATTGTCAAAGGTGTTGAAGGAGATTTCACCAGTCTTTTGCACTTGAAATTCTTTTATAATTTCTGCTAGTTTTTGAAGGTGATCGAACCATTGGAAGAGGAGATTGCTTGGTTGGCATGGCTGGCATTGTTTTTTTGTTCATTTCCTATGCAACCCTTGATTGGAATCTTAGGAAATTGATTGTGTCATTTATCGGATCTGACATTGAGTTACCAACAGGTTTTACTAGTGTCAAACTTTTGGTGTCAATAATGATAAATTCCAGAACCCAAATGTAAAGATGGCAGAAAAAAATGTTCGCACTGCAAGTGAAATGACCTGTTAGCATCAAATGTCACCTTATCTTTATCGGTAGACTCATGATTGCTGCCATTGAGGGTGCCCGTAGCCTTTCTGCTTGACTTTTCACACATGAAAGGAGAATTGACTATGAATTAGCTCGTAGTCATTTTCCAAACAAGCTAAGATTTCAAATATGTGTTCTTGTTCTCATATTTACTTAGCTTTTGCAAGATCAATAGTTAATGGTGAACAGGTGCCCAGCTCAACCCACATACCCTTAGAAGATTAAAGAGACTAATCGGCAACATCCCTTTCTTTAAACTTCTATTTGTTGTGCTAGTTGATACATATGAGCAATACTGCATTGCTCCCTATAGAGATCTTCAGCATCTTTCCACACTTCATTGGTGGTACCAAAAACATAAAACTAGCAGCTATCTTAGGTTCTACAGAATTGATGAGCCAAGAAGCAACGGTGTCATTAGTGGATTGTCATTCATTATACTTTGGATGACTAACTGGAGGTCTCTTTTCATTACCATCAACGTGCCCTAATTTAAACTTTCCACTAAGAAATTGAGTAACTGCCTTAGACCAAGGCAAATATTTGAGACTATCCAGTGAGGTGTTGGAAATCATGAGGTTAGGGTTACCTTGTTGCATAGATACATCACTAAGTCTAGATGATGATTTTCTTCTCATCATCGTTCCAGCTTTCACCATTATGCTTCATGGTACAACAGTGGAAAAAAAAATCCATTTCACACTCAATAGTCTGCTATCTGCTCTAATGCCATGTTTGATTGTAACTTGGACAAACATGAGAGATGAAAGATGAGAGAATCATGACATAGTGATGTTTCCATGGTTCAGCTATGGTAGCCTATCCACGGGGAGAGAGGATTGATTTGCTTATTTGTCATATCATTGATATAATCAACTTGCTTTTACATAATAATGACATAAGTATTAAGTAGGCAAGCACGTGGCAATTTACATGAATAAGTGCCATGTTAGAAAACATTCAAAAACACCTTCTATGATAGGATATAGAGGGAATAAGGCAACCAATCTCCATGGTGAACTTAATTACATCTCCAGCAGGTAGAGGCAGTAGATCTTCTCTCAACTAACAAACTGATTACTTGGAAGGAACAACTTGTATCCCATGGAATTGTTGTAGGCACAACCCTGCACACGAAAAATTGTGCATAGGGATGTGAAATAACCAAAATACACCTGTTTAAGTGCAAAAAGAAAATGAAACATTTTGGAAGGATAACAAGGGGTTGTGAAAAGGTTAAAAAATCTAAAATGTACATGGAATTATAAAAAATTTTGAAAATACTGCAACCACCTTCGTTTTTCCTTTGGTGTAAACTTGTGTGTGAGCAACTCGATTTCATTTGCCACACTATCTGAATAGCAACCGAACAACTTTAGCAGACTAGAAAGCTCATGCTCATGGACGAGGCCTTAAGAATGAACTGAACAAAATGAGCATCAGAGTTGAATAGATGGAGTTATCATCACTGTTTTTACGTTCCACACGAATTTTTTCTCTGCTAATTATCCTGGTCAGAAAGTTGTTATGATGCTTCTCCAAACACTGTAAGCTCTGGTTTTGGGCTGTTGGTGATACCAGCTACTTGGGTTTTGTTATTTTCTTTCTTGATTTTTTATAGAGCAGCAAATTGATATTAATAAATTGATATTAATAAAAGGGTGTGATGCATGGGTGAAGAATAAAGGGGCGTTTAGATGACACTCTTCTCTAATGTAGTTTTGCAAAAGCTAGGTTTTATGAAAACTAAGTTTTTTAATGAGTTCTAGAAACTTTTATTTCTTTTTTTTTTTTGTTTGGGTGACACATTGGTTTCTGAAAAAACCTAAAGGGGACTAGGCTTTTCACTCCCTTTTACAAAGTGAGGTTTTGTCAAAACTGGGTTTTCTTCAAACTCAATTTTGATGGTACCCAAACACTCCAAATCCTAGTTTTGAAGTGTCACCCAAACACCACCTAAAGGTGCACGTAAATTTAACCTATCAACATAATCTTTTGAACAGTCTCTTCAGGGACATTCGATAAAATTTGAACATGATCTTTTGAACCATTTATTTTGAACCAAGATTTCCTATAACATGTTAAAAGGTGATTAAACATAATTAAATGACACGCAAATTATTTTAAACATATCTATGCTATGCAATCAGATCACCATTTGCAATCAACCTACGGTTTGGGAAATGAGGATGCTTACTGCTAACAAAGAAACTCAACCAGCCGTGACTTTTTAAAATGGTGCCAAAATGCATCTTTATTAAGTCGGCCTTTGGTAAACATATATCGTTTCATCCGAGGGACAAAATACATTTAATTTTATAGTAAAGACCACGTTTAAGCAAAAGAGGCAAGAGCAAATATAAATTGTTTCAACGTCAAAGTGGTTGAAAAGTTAAAGTAGCGGCCTTTGAAAACAAGGGCTACAAGACTTTTGTGTTCACTGATGTCATGCCCAAATGAACGTTGATAGTCTCTCACTGTGCATTATCACTTTAAAGTCTTCCCTAAATACAGGTTCACGCTTTCTAAGGTTGAAGCTTGTTGTGTAGAGTCCTGTTTCTTTTGATGAAATTTTTTTATGAAAATTATGACAACTCAGTGTGTTTATACTAGATTTATATATATGGTCTCGAACTTGTTCGTATAGATTATATTCATAAGGTTTGATCAACAATAGAATATATATAGCATAACAAATATAAATTGTATCCGTAAGGTTGACAAACCAACAATTGACGACAAAAATAAGTTTCTATCGCGATGTGATGACTGTAGGAGTGCGTGTGCAAATCCAACTTAATTTCTCCTTTTTTCTTATTATTTTCCCATGTTCTTAGTAGCCCCATAAATATAACATCTCAACTAATTTAACAGTGAAAATATATGCTAATGTTTGATTGATGTGGTGCTTAGAATCTTAATATGGGCTTAAGCTCGAAGCAAAATATAAATTACTTATATTGAACGGAAACTTGTTGATAAAAAATTAAAAGAAAAATTATCTTGAAATAAGTAGGGAATAACACAGTTATGTAATATATATATATATATATATATATATATATATATATATATATATATATATATATATATATATATATATATATATATATAAAAGGTCTAACTTGTCTAATTCGAAATCCTGACTTAGAGAAATGGAGAAATTCCTGAAATATTACTAAATAAGTCTTGATCACCATGACAAGAAAAAGGTTGTGACGAGTTCTTTGACTTTATGTCGTTCGTTTCCAGCATGCGACAAACTCTGTGAACTTCCAAGATCGACACGCAGCCGTTCTCCGTAACTTCCAAGATAGAGAGCGTTGACCAACAATAATGGAAGCAAAGAAACAGTAATTACTATGTAATTCACTTGACTTCATCTTTTTCTTTTTTTGGAAGTACCATTTGCAAGGAAAACTCACTTTTTCTAAACCATCCGTCCCACCTTTCCCAATACAGTAAATCACTTGTCATATAAATATGTAATTATGAGCTTGTGATTTCAACTTTGAAAACATGTACAAAAAATTATCCTCTCTTGATTATATTTAGTCAACATATATTCATATATTTGAGTAATCTAAATTGGTAATTTCCATGATCTTAAATTAATTCAATATTGATTTGCCCAATTTGAAATGTGTTTTAAAAAAATTAAGAGAATCAATGCCTCTTGTGACATAAAAAAAAATTGATGGTAAAAAAGTCAACTCTATCTTTCATAAAATCAACTTGAACCAAACACGTTTCTAAGGAGACAACTTTATGGGCTAAATTAAGTTTAAAATGATGTTACGTTAATGTAGACTGTCTGGTTAATTTCGCCCCAGACAGAGCCTCGATTGCATTACCTACTTTTTCTGCTGTCGTTCATTTCAGCTAATTTTCGTTCCTCTGCTAGAAAGTCTAAAACATACACTTTTTAATCCCAAAAAATATCATAAGTTTTCCGTCTGTAATTTTTGCTTTCTTGGGTTCTAGTGACGGGTAAGCTTCTCCGCCACTGGGAGGATCGATCATGACAAAAATATTGGAGTCTTATACATCTTTTAAGCAGGGGTACAACCAACATTTCATTTTTAGGAAGGCCGAATAGTCTTGTGACCATTAAATAAAAATTTTGACAATTTTTAACTGTTGACAACTCTTATATTTCCAAAAGTTTCATAGGGGTCGAGCTAAAATTTTAATCAGTAAAATTTAAATTTTGAGGAGAGGCCATGGCTGCTGCCCACCCCACCTTGCCTTCGCTGCTGCTTCTAAGACCAAGAGGGTTTGGTCCTGTGGAATATTACACTTAAAAACGCCGCGAGGGAGGGGCAACAAAGCTTAGCCATGGAGGCGTTGTAAGACTTGAATTTGAATTGTTATTGGCATAAGCTCCTTAGTTTTGTTTGCTATTTTATGATTTCCTTTAGAAAACAGCATTTTGCCAAGCTGATTAAGTTCACAGACACCATTTTTTTTTGTTTGCAAGGAGAATATATAAATTGTAGAAAACAATAATATGGAATGTAAACAAGGCAGTTCCCTGCAGGATTAGTGAAGCAAAATTTCAACTAATCGACAAGATTGTTAAGGGTTTCCCTAGAAAAAAAAAAATGGATTTACCGACTTGTAGAAAATCTCATGTTACCGATTAGGGGCTGCACCCAATTCTATGTCTTGTTATACAGAAAAGTTGCACCATGACATTGATAGATAAGGGAATCCTTCTAAGCCAAGCAACTTTTGTTTAAAAAGGCTTCATGTCTAATGACCTCAAATCTAGACTTTGTCTTTAACCCCAAATTCTCTCCAACTATATATATATATATATAATTGAATTCTATCTATTGCCAAATGCTGTCAATGGGTTTTATTAAGTGTATTAGTAACAATTTTTGTGGAGTTATGGGTTTTCAAGGCTTTTATCAGCATTCTTGGCATATTTAGCGACAAATTAAAAAAATTCATTCATTATATATGTATATATAAAAATAGTAAATACCAGACCACTTAGCAAGGGGAGAGAAACTAGACTTACCAAAATTAATTATTATAGTTTCTTTTGCAATCCAACTGTAGGTGTGTTCTTAACGAGAAACATATTTAAATCAATCATATATATTTTTTTTACTTTAACGATATATGTTTAACAGTGACAAACTGAACCGTTCTTATAATATCAAAACTATGACAGTAGGAAGATCAATTTTGTTTTACAAAAATAAGTTAAACTAAAACACGATTTCTATTAAATTAATATTTACGAAAAACGTTAGAAGGTCTGTCTAAAACATACACTTTTTATAAAAAAAAAAATCAGGTATGCTCCAACTCTTCTTCTTCTTCTTTTTATTTTGGTTGTATATTTGTGCATATGCACGCTCCTGTGTATCCAACTCGATCTCGTTGCTTGTAATATCAATTCCTAGTCCCTCAAGACATTGCCCAACCGACTAACAGTTCTGTAAGCTCTAGCCAAAAGTATTAGCGATTAGCGATCGACCCCTCTGCTTTGGTTCTGGAGTTTTTAGCCATATAATATAAGGTAATCTTCCTGGACTGAGGTCCATAGACGCGATTTTTCATTTGATTATGAGCCGGTGGTTAGTCTTCGACTCTCCCGACTGTGCCCGTGGCCACCCATTATTGAATCTACTACTCTTCCCTTAAGTTGTCACTTCATACCCTTAAAAAAAGTTCTGGCTACATTTCTTTAGTTTACATAGCAGCCAAAAACCGCCTGTGACACAATGTCAACAACTCGGCGGAACTTAAGCTGCGTGAAAAACAAGTTACTTTTTGTATTTTCATTTACTCCCTGGGACATTCTTCTATCTCTGTCCCTCTCTCAGGGGTCACACCCGTTCCACTCTGGCTGATGTGAGCCAAATGAGGTCAGCAGAAGATACTCAATATGCATTTATTTTTACAGCCAAAAAGTAGAAGACTGAGAGCGCCTTTCAGCTAGTTGGAAAGGCAAATGCTTAACACACAGCGTGCTTCTCCGTTGCCGCTAATCTGATACGGGCCTGCCTAAGTGAATCTGGTTATTGAAAATAAAAAGTTGAGCTGTGAACGATCTTATGTGACACTTCGTCAACTCGTTAATAGAATTTTGACATCTAAAAACTCTTTCTATATAAATCTCAAATTGGATATTGGTTATGTCAGATGTGTAATCATCAAGAAATCTCGTGTCTACAAGAGGCAAAGTTTTTGAGAAGTTGCCACTAACAAGGGGACAAGTATTAGCAATTGTTACAAGCTGGCCTGGCCGTAGGCCATGTGCCTAAAAATTATTGGGCAAGGCACGAGTTGTTGACAAAAAAATTTTAATCACAACACATATTCTTGTTGGCCCTCGTTTCTACTCTAGCCTAAACTGAGGTCCGTGGCTATTAAAACGATAATGGCCTTTATCATACATCATATATATATATATATATATATATATATATATATATATATACAATCAAGAGGAAGTTTTCACAAATTGAAATGTTATTACAAAAAAGCTACACGATAACGTGTTCACAAAATTTACTCGAAAATTTATACAAAGCCAAAAAGCTTATGCACATTTGAACCTGGACCCGTTGATCTACTGTCTTTTCCACCTTTTGCATATTCCAATTCAAAGCTGTTGGGCTGTAGGGTCTCCTTCCCTTTTATTCAAAAATTTATACAAAGCCAAAAAGCTTATACACATTTGAGCCTGGACCCGTTGATCTAGTGTCTTTTCCACCTTTGCATATTCCAATTCAAAGCTGTTGGGCTGTAGGGTCTCCTTCCATTTTTCTTAAGAAACGAATCAAAAACTGATATTGATAAAAGAGAAAGAAACAGGAGCTCCGAAGAAAACGCCTAGACAAGGCAGTGGTGCTCCACAAAGCAAGAGAAAATGAACTATTTAGACCAACTCTTAAAGTGTTCAAAGGCATGGAAGAAAAAGGAAATTCAATAGCGTCTGCACAAGAATTGCAGTGCCTATAAATAAGATTTTGACCATTTCTGCAATCAGAAAGAGAACCTCTTGCGTCCATCTTCCTTGCTCATATTTCTTATTTAAAAAGATCTCCCTACGAGGCAGGAGCAATAAGAAAACAAACAGAAACACTAGGAAGGCAACTGATTCAGAATATATCAAAAACGATCCTCAGCAGACCAGGCTAACGAGTTTTCTGCAGACCTCATTCCAAACCGAGAACCTCCTTGGATCATTGATTTCCTACAAATAACCACTTTCTAGCAACCATTAGAACTCGAACATATACATTCACAGACATAATCAACAGTCCTTAGAAGAAGTCCAGGATCAGGATGAATGTCTAATCTAAACCACAAACCCATTTCAGTTCTATGAGTCTACATCTAAAGCACATTAATAGCAATGATTTGAAATTCCTTCCATAGAGCCTTAAAGATACACTGGACATATGGTCTTCTTCCCACTGTGCAACCTCTCATTCCTTTTCATCCAGATCACCCAAATGAGCAAAGAAATGAAGACACTTTTCAACCAATAGACATCAATATACTTCTTCCTCCACCTTTGCATATTTATCTAAACATTGTGCGCTAAAGTTTGCTGAAAAATATCGAAGAAAAAACAACCGTTGTGACCCCTTGCATAAAAGAGACAAATACTAACTGTTGCTTTTAGCTAGTTGTTCACCTTAAAACCTCGAGGACCATGGAAAGAAATAACTGTAATTTTGAGTTGTCATATCGTGATGTCCAGTAGCCTCTTAAAGTCACAAACGTAAATACAGAAACATACCAAAAAATTGAGTGTGTGTGTCTTTTATTATATATATATATATATATATACGTTTGTTATATGTAGATGCACACACACAGAATTTTTGTGTATTTATATGGTATGAATGAATGAATAGTGAGAAATTGAGAAATGGTAGCAAATCTAGTTATTAATTATGAATAGGTGTTTGAACTCTAAGATGTTCTGCTTATAAAGCAAGTGCTGCTTGAAATTCTGCCCAGAACAGTTGCAATAATAGTGTAAATGGGAAGCATGCGAAGGGTACAACTATGGAAAGGAACAATTACATAGCCGTTGAAATGGGACAAAAGACATTTTTATTTTGAGGATATACAAAAATACATAAAGCTTATATGCATAGAGGGAAAGTAATAAACAGAATGGATGAAGACAAACTAACTATTCAATTCGAAAATCACATTTTAAAAAAAGCCAATAGACCAGGTACCTCATGGAAAAACATTGGGGGGTGGGGAAAGAGACTGGCCAGCGCTCACTACATTACAATAAAAAATCAGCCTGTTATGGCAAAGCAACAAAGATAATAACTATCAGAAGAACCACAAACACAAGAAGCAGCATTGCTACAAGCAAGAGAAAAAAAATCAGACAAAAAAATAAGTGATAAGCAAACCAATGAATAAATGCGTACCAAAATAATATCAAAGAACTATAGAGCAAGCACCATGTGGTGCATCTCTGAGCCTGTTACATGCTGTTAGCAAACACATCAACATCATTATTGCAATAAGGGTTTTCCAATTACACAAAGGCATGGCTTCACTATTAAATCAGCTTCAATTCTACAAACCTCAAATTGTTCAAAAATGATGTAACTCCAGCCAAAAACTTTTTTTTCACAGTGTTGAACTCCTTGGAATGCTCTATAACATCATGACAATTAGGTAATTGGTGAAATCATGCAGGTTCATGCATGTCTCTCTTTATACCAAAAACACAAGAAGAAAAAGTTGAAAATGGTAGTAATAGCTGTTAGACTATTTTACCTGGAAAGGGCATCATGGTATACTCAGATATGCATAATGAAGGATAAAAACTATCACTAGAATAAGGGAACAAAAAGCAGCCTTCAGGTGTTGATTCGTATAAAACTATCATATAAAGCACATCTATGATTAGTGTATAAGGAAATCAAAGATAACTATGAAGGGTATCAATTCTCATGTTTATGTGCCACTTTTGGAAAAAATCTTGCCTATATATGTATACATATACATATATATATATATATATATATATATATATATATATATATATATATATATATATATATATATATATATATATATGTACACACACACACTCTCTCTCTCTCTCTATGTACTCTCTCTCTCTCTCTCTCTCTCTCTCTCTCTCTCTCTCTCTCTCTCTCTCGCTTATGTAAAATTGCTCAGCCAGGGTGATGGCAATAACTAAGGGCTGCATTGGCAGATAGACTGCAAGTTACCTCCTCTCATGTGGGTAGGCCCTGACCTTGATATGCAAGGCATAAATGGATGTTGGATACGAAATTTCCGACACTGGGTCAACTGCTATTGGGGGCTGGTTCGGATGCCAATGCCTTATTTTCTGAAATCCTCTGCCCATGATGCTTATGCTTATTATGCGTCTAGAACCACAACTAGCACCACCCCATGCCCTTGACTGCTGTTACAGGGGCTGCTTGCAAAGATGGTCACCAACAACTACGAGACGAGTGAATCTAATTAAGGGATGGGAGATCTCTCATCTAACTTAGGTGGTAACCAACAAGAGAAATGAAAGCCATTGGATCAAGATACATAGCAAGTCATCAAAAGCTCATAAATAGCCAACCCCTTCTTCAAGCGTGGGTCTGTCAAAACTAACTATTTGTGTTTCGTCCGTTCACATATATCGTGTATGGGTATTCTACAGTGAGGAATTTCTCAGGTATACTACGGCAAAGTTTTATATTTTGAGAAAATCTAGGCAAATTTTTAAAAAAATTAAAACATTTAATAAATCCTAAAAATTATAAAAAAATGAAAAACATAAAAATAAGAAAAAACATAAAAAAAACACATATAATACGTGTTTTTTTCATGTTTTTTATTTTCCGACATTTTTTTAAAAAGACAGATTTTTTCATTTTGTATATGGCTGACTTATTTTTCAGGTATTATATGCATTTTTTTTAATAAAATACATTTTTTTGTGACTGATTTTGTCGCTAGAGTGACAAGTCAGTAAGTGTGGAAATGGACAGGTTTCCCCAACTCCAACCACATGTTAGGACAAAAATTAACAAAGAATATAATGTCAAGCTCACAACATAAATCCAACCACATGAAAGTACATATATATTGATAAAAAATACAGTATAAAGAAGAAGTGACATGTGGAAGCAGATGAATGAAACAAATGGTAGAATAATCATTACTATTTTATATTTAATGGTTATTTAGCCAATCTTGTGTTTGAATCTTCTCTTTTCGTATCCATTACCATTCACTAGCAAGCATAAAGTATCACCACTATATTGTTAAAGTAACCAGGCAGAGAAATTTACCAGATTATCCAACCCAAAAACATGATGTACACATTAAAACAAAACTTAACAACTAACTAAAAAAATAAATGATATGCAAAAATCCTAATTAAGAAAATAAGTTAAATATATCTAATACAATATGCAACAATAACAAAAAATAATGTACTAATTAAAAAAATCTAACTCATGGAGACTTGTTACGGAAAATGCCTAAAGTACTTCGACTTGGAAAAGAAAACTGAAAACGGAAGGGGGGGGGGGAGAGAGAGAGAGAGAGAGAGAGAGAGAGAGAGAGGACACTCATGATTAGGGCAAATTTGTCACTTTGAAGAACAACTCTTTCTTTTCCTCTGAATCTCTCCATTTTTGGAGGCATTGAAAATAAAGGGAAGATTTCTTTCCTTTCCCTTCCCATGCGTCACAATCATTATTAGAACATAGAGGAACAGAGAGTTTTTGGAAAGATGTTTATAGAGTTCAGTATAAACCTACGTCCTCTTCTGTCAATCGCAGCTACCTACTAAGTTGAGGTTCCATTATGTTTTTATAGATGTATAAGTCTCAACGGATCTTTGATTACAATTTTGGAATACACCATTTCTTTCTTTTATGGATTTATGGACGTTAATTCCTTCCTCTTTGAATTAGGCGTCTCCCTTCGCTGCTGTAGACATTGAGTCCATTTCCTTTGCTGGTATAGCCATTGAGCTTTCCTTTCTTGATTTGGTCGTTTCTTACTTCCTGCCCTTTGTCATCTAGTGTCTTAACATCCCCCAGCAAACTCAACGGTCTAGGAATGACGTTGAGTTTGGAACAAAGGGTATGGAGAGGAGTGATGGGCAACGGTCTAGTGAGTATATCTGCTAGTTGATGTGAGGATGGAAGATGTTTAACTAGCAGTTGATTTTTGGCAATGCGGTCGCGAACAAAGTGAACATCAAGTTCAATGTGTTTGCTTCGACTGTAAAAAACTGGGTGAGCTGCCATATAGGTTGCACTAATATTATCACACCAGAGAATTGGTGTAGATGGGATGGAGATGTGTAGCTCTTGTAGGAGGTATTGGACCCAGATGAGTTCTGCAGTGGCATTTGCAACAGCCTTGTATTCTGTTTCTAAACTGGATCGAGCGATGATGTGTTGCATTTTGGAGGTCCAAGAAATGATGTTTGGCCCTAAGAATACAACATATCCCTTTGTGGATTTGCGGTCATCGGGGCACCCAGCCCAATCTACATCAGAGTATGTGGTTAGATGTAGATTCTTTGATGGCCGTATCAATAGTCCAAAGTTAACAGCGCCTTTTACATAGCGTAGTATCCTTTTAACCGTTGACCAATGCTCTTGAGTGGGTCTGTACATGAATTGACAGACTTTATTTACTGAAAAGGCTAAGTCAGGTCGTGTTAGTGTCATGTATTAGAGAGCTTCGACCACTTGTCGGCATTCGATAGGGTTGTGCTAAGCTACTTCAGTGCGTTCGGAGAGAACTTTTGAAGGCGACATAGGTGTAATTGCAGGTTTGGCTCCGACCATGTTGGTTCGCTTGAGAAGGTCCAAGCAGTATTGTTGGTGTGATCAAAGGAGGCCATCAGCAAAGTGACATACGTGAATGAAAAGAAAATAGTTGAGCAGTTGCTAACACCCCAAATTTTTCCACATCAAAATTGAAGCAATGTGAAAATTTCACAATAAAATTGTGAAATTTTGCAATTTCAAAGCCAATTTCGAACCTAAACGGAATTTGGATTCGAATCATGAATTTAACCCGTGACACGAATCCCAATGCAGGATTACGAGTCCAAACTATGAACAAATTAGGATTTGACATCCAAATCCTATTACAAATGTCATTTGACATCCAAATCCAATTACAGATGTCATTTGAAATCCAAATCCAATTGCAAAATTCAAATTTTGACTTATATCCGAGAATTGGATCTAATTCAGTCTAGAATGCTACGTGGGACCCACGTGTGGGCCCCACCTAGCCTGTGTGGTCAAGAGTCCCCCCAGGGGTCACACCCCCATTTAATAAATAAATAAATGTTTTCTCCCAATTAAATAAAAAAATCATTTTCAAGGAGAAATGAATCATATCATAACTAAAAACCTAGGAAAAGAGAAACATTTATGCATCTCTCTCTTCTTTAACTAGGTCCTCTTCAAAGAGTTTTCAATCTTCGAAAAGCAATAACTAGGCTGGTCAAACCAACTTAATTCAAGTAGGTTCGACCATAGTGCACCCAAATCTTAGCTAGACTCAGTCAACATGAGCTCAGCTTGGTCAAAAAGTAGGTCTGTCTCACGATCCAATTAATGGACGAAAATGGACTTTGACCGAACCAAACCCTCTTTGACTAAACTCAGTCAAAGTACAATTCAGCTCAATTAAGAGCTTTCTTAGCTCAAATTTATCAAATTACCTCAAACAAAGTCAAACTACTCACAATTGAGCTTTGACTTTGGTCAATTGGTCGAAATAAACCAATTTGAACAATTTTGCCCCTCTATGATCAAATTGAGATTACAAAGCCTAAATTGGCTTATGAAAGGCAAATAAACATTTGGATTTGTCAAATAGTTAAATCAAATACCAAATTAAAATTCAATTTTTCAAACAAAAGTTTGATTCAGTTGAAATCCATCTTCAATCAAATTATGGACAAAAATACCCTTTTCGATCCAAATTTGATAGAATTTTCAAATTTTATTCAAACTTAAATTCAATTATCATAATTCAATGGCATTTGGAGCTTAGAAACTAGGTTTTAACCTAACAAGCTCGATTCCAAACAAAAAAATAAACAAAGAGCACAAAATAAGGAAAAACCCTATGCAAGGGCATTTTTGTCCAATTGTTTTGCCAAAGTTGATCAGCTAGGTCTGACCCAAGTTAACCAAACCTAACCCAGCTCACCTAGCTCGTGTAATTGAGATAAGAATGAGTAAATAGAGTCATTAAAACTCATTTAATCCATTTTTCATCTCCCTAAGCCTTGATTAATCTTCCAAGGCAAATTTAAGGAGGTGGTTCTCTATATAAACCTCCCCTTGGCCACCAAGGCGGAGGACGAAAAAATTGAAGGTATTCCATCAAGTGTTGCAGCCAAGGAGCTTGGAGAGAGAAGCCAAGGAGGAGCAAGAAGATTTGTCCAAGCTTTCTTCTCCCTTTTCTCTCATTTTCTTCTTCATTCTCTCTATCGAGTTTGCTAAGTTAGGGTGCTTAAGTGAACCCTTAGGATTTTCGTGGAGGGAAGCTCTATCATTTTCCACTCCAAATTCCATTAAGCAAGCTATTCTTTTTCTAGCTTTGCTAGTCTTGAATCCACGTTTGGATTCTTGCTTAGGATTGCTCGATTTAGAAACAAGTGAAGACGAATGACAAGGATCAAAACCGACCGCATGGTAAGTAATTTTAACTCACTTCTCTTCTACCTTAGCTCTTGGTTTATTTTAATTCCAGCAATTCGTGGGAGGGTTTATTTCATTTGTTTCATGGCTGGGAATAATGTCCAGCTTGGGGAAATCTCCGATTAAATGTACATGTTAATGCATAATGCATGCATACATCAGTTTTTCTTAAAGATGAACCCATGTATCAAATTTTGAAAAGGGCCCCAAGGCCACGTCCCTTTCAAAACAATCAGCTTAAAACCATTTTAAACTCCCTACCATGAGAGAATCCCACGGTGAGAGAGTGATCTTGCTGCAATATATATATATGATAAAAAAAAAGCCTATTAAGGATGGATGCATTCTCATGAATGTAATCCGCCTTTGCATGGTGAAACTAATGATGAATTAGCTTGAGCATTCATTTATCTCTTTCATTTTAAAGTTATTTTGTTTCATGGTTTATTTAATTGATCAAGGGTAGTAGGGGAGATTTGAAACAATTTTTCCATCTTCCTACGTAAAAGAACTCAGCCATGAATCATCATGATTCATGAGTCATGCGGTCCCTTGATAAAATTTCATTTTGAAGAGTAAGGTACGTATCTATATACATTGTTATATATATGCATATATGTGTCCAATCTCTTGACAAAAATTGCATTCCTCTCTTAAAATCGGGTTGGAACATGTTTCCAAACTGGTTTTTAAGAAAATGGATCATTTTTATTAATTTTCATAGTATAAAGCTATGAGATCATTTTCATTTTATTTTAAAATTTGCTTGATTTCAGAAATCCATACATACGTTGTATGTTAGGTGTTGAAATCAGACCATGTTTCATAGGAATTGGTTTAAGAATGTTAAAGTTTATATATTTGAAATGCCAACGATCCTAGAATCATCCAAAGAAGTTAACGATTTCATTAGTACAAAATCTGAAATTTGAATAGATTTGAAAGACTTATCGTTTCTATCTAAGAAACAAGCCTTTATTGGAATCAATGTCCACAATTTTCAGCTATCTAAATCAACACAAGGTCTGATTTTTTTAACTATTTTGAGACAAAAGTGGATGTCATCCACATCTCCCATCTATTTCAAAGATTGATTTTGGCATCATTTGTATATTTTTCATCATTTTGATAATTTTATGTCAAGCCTCAAGCTTATGGACTATATCTTCAATTCATGTGCTTAATCATATAATAAGCACTTATAGAGAAAGTCCTACACTTTAATTCAAATCAATCTTTATGTGTAGATTGTATGATATGTAATTACAATGGATGGACTTTGAGAGATTATGAGAGAGTGAAGAATGTATGTTTCATATGAATGAATCTTAAGAGATTATGAGAGAGAGAAGAATGAATGTTCCATATAGTTTCCCTTCTCATTTCATGCATTCACGTTCACCCAAAATCAATAGCACCACATGCACATTCTCAAGAAGTTAAGTGATTTGAATTTAAGTTGCAAAAAGTGACCAAGTCATATTGCAACAAGAATTTGTAAACTTCTCTTAACTTCAAAAGAAAACACAAGCAATGCATTCTTAATCTTGGCCAAAGTGTGTTTGGAAAACAACATGTTTTCTAACAATTTGGAACCTATGTTTTATAAAGAGAATGAACTCTACCAAACCAAATCACATGATTTGGCAAAAGAAGCATTCAAAAATCAATTTCCTTTGCTAAGGAAACTTAGCTACTTTCCAAAAGTTGATCATAATTTCAACTCATGAATCATCTAGAGTTCACAACAAAGAACTCAATTTCAATCTTCAAAATCCTCAAGATTATGTATTTCAAATCGAATGGCACAAAAACAAAGGTTTTGAACCAATTTAAAAATCCTCCAATCTTCAAAATGAGTTCAAATCACTTATTCAAAATGAATTTTGGTTCTTGAATCCAAAACCTCAATGCACAAGCATATAGGATTTGCATCCATAACTTGTACATGATCCAAATGATCCTAGTATTTGGTCCAAATACCTTTGTTAAAGACGGCAGGAACGGTTGGACCTCGTACCGATGGGCGAATCCCTTTCTCTTGAAAATTTTTCTTCAAAACCTCAATTTTAAAAGAATTTTGTTGACTCGCATTTCGACCCCCCTTTGAAAAAGGGGTGGGGTGCGAACAGCAGTCCAAGGTCTTTTAGAGCAAAGGCTTTGCTGTGTGGTGGGGAGAGTTTCCGGTGACTAGTATGTCATCGACATACACTAATACATATACCACAAAGAAGCCCTGTTGATAAATGAAAAAAGAGGTGTCAGTTTCAGTTTTGGATATAGAAAAACCATAACTTACCAAGGCTTGGCTAAGTTTTTTATACCAAGCTCGAGGAGCTTGTTTGAGACCATAGATTGCCTTTTGAAGCTTGCATACGAAATTAGGCTTTTGTTTGAAGCCAAGTGGTTGATCCATAAAAACAATTTCATGTAACTCACCATTGAGAAAGGCATTGTGAACAAGTTGATGCACATCCCATTTAAAAGTAACTGCAAGAGTTAAAATTGTTCTAATGGTGGTGGGTTTGACTATAGGACTAAAGGTGTTAAAGTAGTCGACTCCCTCTTCTTGCGTGTAGCCATTGGCTACATGACATGCCTTGTAGCGTTCCAGAGATCCATCTGCTTTTTATTTGACTTTGAATATCCATTTACACCCTACAATGTTTTGATTGGTTGGTCGAGGAACAAAGGTCCAAGTATGGTTTTCAATAAGAGCTTATATTCATTGGTCATTGCTTGAACCTAGTGGGGGTTGGATTTGGCTTTGGTGTAAGACATTGGTTCAAGAAGATCTAGAGATTGATAAGGAAAGCAAAAGGGATATAATGGACAGTAGATGTGTGGAGTCCTGCAACAGTTCTAAGTTTTGATAGATTCAAATATTATGTCCAGTTCTACACACAAAATTCACATTGATATACTTCTTAACTCAAAAATATGATGTGGTGGCTGCATTCTCTGATTTCAAAAACAATGCAGAAAACTTCTTTGAAAGAAAAATTAAATGTTTCCGATCCGATGGGGGAGGAGAGTTCACAGCTCTCAAACTGATTCTTGATGCTGCAGGGATATCACATCGTGTTTCATGCCCACACACGCATGAGCAAAATGGAACCGCTAAACACAAACACAAACATATAGTAGAAACTGGCCTATGTCTTTTAAGTCATGCTCATATGCCTCAAAAATTTTGGTCTTGTGCTTTTGCCACTGTTGTATATTTGAGGCCATTTGAAAGACTCAAGAGGCTTAGAAATAGTATGAGTCGGATCAGTGAAAGGTAAAACATGGGACTTTCCCCGTTGGAAATCAATGGACACATGATTTTTAGTTTGTCCATCTGAAGGCAATCCAAAATGACTAATGACTTGCTGAACCACATGATAGGCGGCACGTCCTAGACGACTATGCCATTGACCAACTGATGCTCTTTCTCCAAGGAAGACATCCTTATTGCTCAAGTTCTGCTTATTTCATCTTACATTATCAAGTTTAAAATAGTAAAGGCCATTTTGACTTGGTCCTTGAAAGAGTTCACTTCTTGTCTCTAGATCCTTCACAATACAAACATGAGGGTAAAATTTCATAACAAGATTATTGTCATTGGTAAATTTATGAACTGAAATCAAATTTTTTGTAATATGAGGAACATGTAATATTTCTTTAAGCAAGAATCTGGAATCATTTTTTGTAAACTAAGAGAAACCATGGTTAAGAATGTGCAGACATGTACCATTATCTACTCGAACCCTTTCCTTCATAAGGGACATGCTTGGATAATGTGTTCAGGTCATTTGCTGAATACCACATTGCATCGTTCATTTCCGCATTAGAAGCATATAGAGCACAAGGTGGAGAAACATTCTTACTAGTGGCAGCATGATTTAGTTGTTGTTTTCCTCCAGGTTTGGTTATCTTGTAGCACATCTTGGCTGAATGGCCTGGTTTATCATAGTATTGACAAACCACCCGATTTTTGTTTTGCTTGTAATAACCTCCTCCTCCTCCACGGTTGTTGTTCCTGGTATTAATTTTTGCTTGACTATAAGATGGATTGTTCTTGTTTAAGAAGTTGATGGTTGGACCGGTATCAATATCTGCTTCTTTCAGTTGAGATTCATGCGTTAACAACATACTATAAAGATCAGCTAGAGACAAAGGATCAGATCTAGTGGTTATCGATGTCTTAAATGCATTGTATTCTTGTGAGAGTGCTCTTAAGATATGCAAGACTAAATCATCTTCACCCACCAGTTTTCCAGCCATGGATAGTTGATGACAAATCATTGTGGCCTTCTATATTAGTTCATCAATACTATTTGTCTCTTTCTTTAAAACAGCAAGTTGTTCTCTCAATTGCATCACCTTAGCTCTAGAATGTGCTGCATAGGTGTTTTTCAACCTTTTCCACACTTCATAAGATGATCTTAGTCCCACAACTTGAGAATAAGCAGGTTCTGAAGAGAGGAAATGATCCATCCAAGTAACAATCGATCTAGTCGTAACCATTCAATATAAGTAGGGTTGAGGACTTCCTTACGATGATGAAGACTGGTTGGCACAGGAGCAATAGGTAGCAGGTTAGTCAACAAAACAGCATCTTGAGGTGAATCGCTAGTTGCAGATGAGTTAGGCGATGCCATGATCCCATTCTCTGGTGCAACTTACAACCCAGAGAAGAATAAAGAATATAGCTATGGCCAATGCAATTCTGATGGTTGTCGGCTTAATGATAGTAGAAGACCAATATTGGGGATTTGATAAACCAATGAGCAGTAAGTTGAGCGTCTAACCATTCCAAACAACCCATCACTTTTTAGCGTTGTTTTTGAAACCAAACAAGTATAGGCAACATCATATTTGAATTCTGAGATACTAATGTCCAGATTTAACACTTAATGCTCTAATCTTTTCCTCCATTGCCTCAATATAAACCAGATGTTGATGAGCTTATGTAACTATTTTTTGGCACATAGGAATAGTGAAAGTAAAATGATAGGAATAGTGAGAGTAATATGATCAGCCACATCTTAATTGAGATTTTTCAACAAATTGCTGCAGGTAAAAAGCTCATCTTAATGAAGACATATGGATCTTGAAAGTATATCATATAAGCACAATCAATGGTCCAAAGTGAGCTAAGTCTTAGAGAGCTGAGTTAGGTTTGGACGTCATGCCTATATAGCCTAGGGTTTTTAACATCATTTAAAGAAATAGTTCTTTGAGAATATTTTGAAAAAATATGATTTTGAAATGGTTATTATATGAGGATCAAGCTAGATTCAAGTTTTCACATACCTAGGCTGACGCACACAGTGTATGCTACTTTGGTTACCCAATCTGGTTTCAGGCAATCGGTGCATGTGGGTGCATGGTGGTTTACTTGATGTTAAAACAGAGGTGCAATCAATGATTAATACAAAAACTATATTTTATATGTATGACTTAAGTGAAAACAAAAATATGAAATTAAAAGAAAGAAACAAAGAAGAACGGTGCATACCTTATCCCTATGTCTACCCTAAAGACATTAAAATAAATCTAATCTAGAAAAACAAATATGCTAAATTATGACATTATTAAAGCAATTAGGAAAAATAAATTAAACTAATCATGCAAAATAAAAAAGAGAAAACTAATCTAAACAGGCTTGGAAGCAAAAACTAAACAAAACATGCATAAAGAACTAAATTGCAAATAATAAAAGAAAGAAGGGAGAAAAGAAATTTCTTGAAGTTAGCACCCTGGTTGAGCCCGCTCGCACAACCCCTACATTGAGTCAGGTTGGGTCTAGATTGAGTGTTGCAGCTCGAATCAAGACTTACACCAAGACTCTAAAAGTTTAACTCGTTTTGAGCTAAATGTTTTTTTTATTACCCAATTGAAATGTTAACAAAACTTTATGGACTTATCTATGAATAACTCGAGTGTAAAGAGGCAAAGAAGGACGCCCTCTATTTATAGGAGAGAGACGGGGACCATCAATAGGACTAATTGACGCTCTCTCTCTTCTCTCAGATCAAAACCATACATTAAAAGTTTATTTTTAAACGAATATTGCTCTATGCAATATGCTCCTGACTCTGAATTTCATTTCGTAAGAAGCCACACGTGCACAAAGAAGTGTTGATAGATTCTTGATAAAGTATTTGGATTGATATCAAGTATAGAGAATGAATCGTGAGAGAATATGAAGAGGAGAAAACATACTTTTAAACCGTATTCTAAAACTTGATGTAAATCTGAAAAATTGTTCATTCCAGCCACATACAGATACCAATTTTGATTTTGTCTATGCCAGAGCACTCAGCAAAGAATTCTGCACGTTTCAAGTGCTTAGGTGTGAATTGACTTTAAGCGTATAATGAGACAATCACGAAACATTTTTTAGATTTAATGTGCATTTATCTCACATGTGGATCCTGGATCTAGGTTTGATGTTATGATCGAAATATTAAGATCGAAATATTAGAACTTGGATTATGCTTTGATATATAAGATCTGAAATGGGATTAATGGATCTGCATCTAAAAGATAGACCATATTCGAGACTTGGATGTGAGATATAAACAGAAAAATAAGACTTGGATATATGATCTGGACCAGAAATATGAAATAGAGACATGAAATAGCATGGACCTAGACCTAGTTTGTGCTTGGCTAGGTGGGTTCAAGCTGCATGACATGTATTGGACCTATACTAGGTTCAGTTTCTGGAAACTGAGTTTAGACATGGGCTAGGCATAGGCTCAACCTTGTCTTTGGAAAATTCAGTTTTAATGGGAAATTGAGGTAGGTTGAACATGGGCTCAGACCTATTAGATCGATGAAATTTATGTCAAATCTAACTTAGATTCGTGTGGCTCCTAGCTTAGGCTTTATGAAAAGCATGTTCATGATAGAAAATGACCAAAATACATTTTTGTGTGATTTAAAACTGAAATAGGTTCAAATAAGGGGATTGGCTTGATATGAAGTTTGAGAAATTAATGAAAATCATAAACTAAACCAGCCCATGGTGAAGCTCCTAAATAGGCTTTGGTTAATATCCTGCTGAAAAATTCTTTGGAATTGCTTTAAAATTCAAAAACAAATTTTTACCAAGCCATATGTAGTATTTATTGGCGAAGGTCATAAAAATCAAATTTTTATCGAAATTTTTGCATGTGGAGGTGAAGGTAATTGGAAAAACTAATTACTAATGAGGACATGTTGAAAGCTAAGAGAAATTTGCTTTAGTTTTGCAAAATTGAACTCAACAGCAGTTTACAAAGTGTAGGAAGTACTAGACATGAGCTCCACGGCCTTCCAAACTGAATTGAGCTCAAACTGGAAGGAATGAACTCAAACCAAACTAAAGGAGTATTGATTTACTGTTGATGAAACATAATCTCGACTCATGTTTGGCTCACTCTATTGGGCTCAGGACAAATTCAGCTCAAACCCCTGAAAACAAGAGAAGGAAAACACTTAAAACTGAATTGAACTAAAACCAAATAAATGAACTCAAAGTGAACTAAAAGAATATTGATTTATACATGATAAACACGGTTCTAGCTCGGTTTTAGCTCAATCTTCTAGGATGAATTCAAATTCAGCTCAAACCCTTAAAAACAGGAGAGAAAGCAATAAAAAATGAATTGAATTCAAGCGTGAATGAATGAAGTCAAACTTAACTAAGTGAAGTTTAATTTATACATGATAAAAATGGTCCTAGCTCAGTCTTTCAGATTGAGCTCAAATTCAGCTCAAATGCCAAAAAATTGGATAAAGAAAGACCCAGTAGCAATCTAGAAGATAATATATGATTGAAACTTGGGTAGCGTGACTTAAAATCAGTGAAATAAAACTCTCTCCATTAAGGTAAACTTTGAACTATAGGAGAGTTGGCTTCAGAATAGGATAACCCTGGTGAGCTGACTCTGGCAACTCCTATGGTCATGCAAAATTGAGAAATGGCCTCATTGTTCAAATGTTAAGCAATTATCAAAAATTTTGATGAAAAACTTTCAAGTTGAGATTTCAAGATGCATGGGTAAAATGGTAATTTTGGTTTGAATGACCTAGGATGTTTGAGTCTAAGTGTTCAAGTTGGTGTAAAAAATACTTTTTTGGCTCAAAAATGACACTCTATTGTTGAAATTTGGCCTTTGAATATCCATTTGGAAATCTCATGGTGAAGGGTGAAATGGCCTTTTGAACTTATGAAAATTTTGGGTGTTCTCATATGGCAAGCATGCACTCTTGAAAAATAACTTGACTTTTTTTCCCAAAAAAAGCTGAAATGGGCGGCATGTCACATTTAAGATACCTAGGTGTTAGTAACTGATATATTGACCCAGCTGCTGCAGAAAAAGTCTTAAACCCAAAACTTATTGGTGACCTGGGCATGAGATAACATGGCAAGTCCAAGTTCAACGATGGATTGTTCTATGTCATCAATCAAACATCATGTTGTGGTGGTGCTCTTGGATAGGATTTAAGATGTCATATTCCATGATCTAGTAACATTTCTAAACTATGACTATTGAATTCACAACCTTCATTAATTTGAAGTTTTTATATCTTGTATTAGTTTGATTTGTAACCTATTAGTGATGAATAGCGAACATTTGAAGAAACTCAGATTTTTTATGGAATAGGTAGAACCAATCAGAGCAGCCTCATCTACAAACAACCAATGTACTAGGTTCATGTGTGTGTCTCCATAAAGCCAGGTCTATATCGAAGATATCAGCACTAGTATAGATATTATATTAAATCCATCCCACCCAACCATTTTTATGTCCTCTCACTCTTGCTCTCTTTGTCTCCAAGAAATTAAGCACACATTGCACCTCCCCATCCCCTTCCGCATCTATCAGATAAATTTGGGATGCAGGGTGTTCGTTGCCTTATGATTAGATGCAAAAAGAACTCTAGATATCAAATTAAGTCATTTAGGGGGGAGGGGGGGTTGATTTCCTAGGAAAAGAGAAATTCTTGAATCAAAAATTATATTTTTAGGAAAACAAGAATTATTGAAACAAAAGCGAAATGAAAATTCTGGAATCCATGGCTGATTCCAAAATCAAAGTCCAACTGTGGGGATTATTGCTCCATGTCGAAGTTTGGTATCTAACTACATCTCTTTTATCTAGTGACAACTGACCTTTAGCATCCTTTCTTACGTGCCCTTATTTATATATCAGCAGCATCATGTTTTTCTGGCAATACGGAGCTAAAAGGCAACATCCATCTGAGGAAGTTTCATGATTTAGTGGTATAGTTTATGCTAATTTGCTTTCTTTTGTTATTGTGATTCTATGATTATTCTAGTTGTGGAACTTGGCATACGTTTTAGGCAATTGTTTTAGTGATCATGTTAGAGTTCAAATAAGAAAACTCCAGCTTGGTCGGAATTTGTAAAACAGTTAGACAGAAAGTTGGCCACCTTTCTGAGGGCCCATATATTTTACCTTGAACTTAATTTAATATTTTGTTGATTTTTTTTGTGTTTTGATATGTATTAGAACAGGTTTGTAGCTGATTTTCACAAGATTTTCACCCAAAAAATTGATTAAACATGATAATATTTCTTTGACCAATCTCCAAGTATAGTCTGCACCTGTAGTGAACAAAAAAAAGTTAGAAATATTTTTTTTGTTGCTCTGTCATTGTGCTCTTTAATATAATTATTGTTATTTTATGATTAAACTTTTCATATATATAGATAGATATGTATATATATATATATATGTATGTATGTATTTAATATAATTATTGTTATTTGATGATTACACTTTTCATATATATATATATATATATATATATATATATATATATATATACATATACATATATATACATATATATATTATATTCAATTGACAACAAATCTTTTTTTAGGACATTTGAGGCGGATGAAAATGGAGTAGCAGCTGGGGTTGTTATACGCACACATAAACCATGTGAAATTCAGGTTTTGATCCTTTAGCATCAACAATGAGGTTCAAAAGCAAAGAAAACAACCATGTGCTCAGAAGCCACATATGAAAACAATTCTTTTCTAGAAAACTCAAAACATGAATTTGTATTGTTATTTTGTTGATAATAATACCTATTTACTATTATTAACCAATATTAACACTAGGTGCCACATTGTTTGGATGTTGGGCCAATACAATGGCTATCATCTAACATATTGTAGAATGATAAGCATCTATATGTTTAACACTACACCTGCCTAGCTAGCTGTGGGACAAATTCATTGCATTCTAATTGTAGTTGGTCTCACCTTCACAACTAGGATACTTGTATTCCATAGGAAAGCAACTTTCCCTACTCATAACACAAGTAGACTGCATTGTGTGTAAGTGAAGGCCGAGTATACCCCTAATCACCTCACCTTGGTGACATTGTGTTAAACAAGTCAGCCTATATTGACCTATCATTTCACTATATATATATATATATATATATATATATATATATATATATATATATATATATATATATGCAAACCTTCTTGTATCATTTATCATAGGTAGAATCGTCACATTGATGCATTTAACTTTCTTCGGAGCTTTTCATTAAATGGTGTTCTTCCTCTAGATTATTGATCACTCAATTGACATTAACTACATCTTTTCAAATTTTTTGCATTCGGAAATTATGGCCCAATGTCTTGTTCCTTTATGTACTTAAGATGAGTTTACTTTTTTTACTTTGGGTACATTTAGATATTTAATTAAGAGCTCACAAGCATAAAGAAACTTACACCACAGTAAATTGTATATTTGTGATATGTGATGGTACTTTTCTGTAAGCCTGGGCACCGGGCCGGGCCATTGCTGGGTATCTGGTACCCGAGCCAGCCCGAGTGGGCCAATAAATATATTTGTAATTTTTTTTATTAATTTATATATATAATATTTTATTATAATTAATTATATTTATATATATTATTTTATATTAAAAATATGTTTTTAAATTTAATTGGGTCGGGCTCGGGCTCAGGCCCAGTTTTTAGATGTCGGGCCAGCCCGGTCCCAACTCGCTACCGGGCCGGCCTGGCCCGGCCCGATTCCGAGACTTAATTTTTTGGAGTGCAGTTTGTAATTACTCAAAGGCTAGTAAGTTTGATAACAAAATTGTTCTGCCCCATAATGCTAAATAGGTCATGTCTTTGACTATTGTTTTCCACATAGCCTTTGTATTAGCAGGTTCTCTTTGAGGGTCTTCTATCATTAGAATGTCTCACATCTATAACTTTATGGGATTACATTTATTCATCCATTGGACTGGCAATTAGAGGTATATATCTCAGTAAGTGTGAACCATGGGATCTTTCGGGTGGCATACCACAGTCTTTGTTGTTTTTTCCATTGATAAGTTTGTACTTGATCATAGACAGTAGTGCCGATCATAATTATCATGACCATTGTGGAAAGCGTTTTTTTTTTCTTGATACTTTGAGAATGTTATGTTACATGCAGTTTTCTTAGTTTCAACTTTATGCTTGCAAGTTAACACAAACAACATTATGATCATGACTGCACCATTTAGAACTAATATTCATCATTGTCATCATTTTCTTTTCTTTACCCTTTTTGTCAATGCATCTCTCCCTCTCTCTCTCTCTCTCTCTCTCTCTCTCTCACACACACACACACACACACATATTGACAGCAAAACTAATCAACCTAATATGACTGTATGATTGACATCATTAGCAACATCAAGACTTAGGACTTTGATTCATAAAATGTTGATAGAATTTGTATCTTCTTATTATTGAAGCCACACTTGTGGCTCTCAGGCTTGGTGATGAACCAATTGAATGAGATTTATATACTAAAGAAATACAGAAGTACCTATGCAGCATGGGTGAATTACAGAGTTTGAGAGTAGTTTATGTTCTTAATTGCTCTTTGCAAGAATGTTATTTTTGTTTATAGAATTTCCTATCATGTTAATGACATCTTATATGTAAATGTTAAATTTGGTCTTGCAAAATTTATCTTAATATAATTTTTAGTTATTCTTTGATTGTAGTTTGTAGTATTTCCTTTTATGTCAATTGCATCTTATAGTTAAATATTAAATTTAGTTTAGCTGTTATTTTTCACTATGTTAGTCTATCGAATTTATCTTATAATGTCACACTGCAGAATATATAAACACATGCAACTCTTAGGCTTATATGGGGACTAGTCTAGAAAAAAGGAAAGAACATATAGGTAAGAAAAATCACCACTTTAGATGTATATCAGAAGCGGAGTGATATATATCAATACCAAGAACCTTGCTCACCAATATAGCTATTTCTAATGGTAATGTCAGATTCATCAAAGTTCAGCTCTAAAACTAGCAACAACAATGAGAGATTAGCGTTAGACTTTTTCAATAGTATAAGACTATATCAGTGAGTACTCAGCGATCTTGTCCAAGGTAGAGATCCTTTTTACTGCAATGGCTGGACCCCGTAAATCATAATGTGAGAAGAAGCTCCTTGTAACATTGACCAATAGGTAAATATGGTAATCAACACATTTTTCCTGATTAACAATTTTAACAACTTGAAGTTTCTATAGTTTTTCTAATCATGCAAATCAAATTTTTATTTGCAAGAAGAACAACTACTTGTTAATGTGGATCAATGGCTCAAAAGTTGGTGTGATGTTTCTGTATATACTTCCTGGAACCTAGTGGAAAAGAAAACTTCTTCATTGCCCATCCTATAACCAATGTTCTTTTTATCCTCTTTACAAACTATATTATGCAAGGATGAAGGTTGCTTTGTTTATTGCCTGATATCACAAATTCAAATATGTATGGCATGTTGACAGTTAATTGACTAAGAGAGATGAAGCTCTTTTTAATTTTTGAGACCACAAAACATTATGATAAATGGTTATTATTATGCCCATTGTGCATTTCAACTTTTACATATGTGATGTCAAGCTTTTCCTATTTTCTATTATAACCTTTTTTAAACATAACACTGGTGAAAGGTTGAATATTTTTCTTTAACTGGCAGTCAAATGTGTGCAATACACATGTATCAGGAAACCACTATTGGTCCTGACCATCTACAACTTTTCAACACTCTCAAGGCTTTAGAAATTCGTTGTGGTTAAAATGATCTATTAAACTTATGCCAGCAGTTAAGGGCAATATTGTTCACTTATTGCAGATTTGACAAGGCAAACTAGATGAGCAATTTGAATGATTTCCTTCAGTCTAACTCTCATTGTTCAAGGCTTCTGCTTAATTGGCATGCTCAAAGTACCCTTAGTGTGTGTGCAACCCTCAATGCATTGGGGCACATGCATTGAGGGTTCTTATGAATGCTCAAACATTTTGGCCTTAGTATCCTAGGCCTGCTCTAATGCATCAATGCATCCATATAGAAAGAAACACAATGTAAAAAAATTATTAAGAAAAAATCACAATTTAAAGCAGTTAGCACAACACAGAAATTTAAATGGAATATGACCTCAAGAATATACAAAACAGAATGGTAAAGATTTCATAAAATGCTCTCATAAGAATGAGAAATAATGGAAGAACAAGTTGAAGGGTTATTGCTTTTTAAATCTGGTCAATATACTATATAGCAAATGACAGTTTTTTTTTCTTACTAGATTACTGAAAATAAGCAGTATTTTGTGGTTATTTGTAAGTAAGCTTAAGATTTGTAAGTACTTCAAAACTTGCGAGTTATTTTTGAACTATTTATAGAATTTTACACTAATGAATAGGGTTTTTCTTTGTTTCACAAAAAAAAATCTGAAACAAAATAGGATACAATTTTAGAATGCACAGTGCTCAGTCTTATCAAAAGATATTACTATCACATAGCCTTGCCACTGATTAGGGATGCCAATAGGTTAATAAGAATCTGATTATTGACACTAAGCTAGAATTAGATAGATTCAATAAATGAAAAGAGGTCCAAATCCTACTAAGGCAGCTAGATGACCAGTTCCAAACCTAAATGTGAGACCTAATGAGGATTGTTTGCATCTTCAAAAAATCTATTTTGGTCTTTGAAGTACTTCAGATTTTATTTTTTTTTGAAATGAGAGAGAAATAGACTTACTCATCGATATGAGGATTAACCATTCCCGGCACCTTTACTAGAGGTAATCAATCCAAACGCTATGCTTATTCTTGATGCATTTCGTTTTTGCTTAAATATCTTTTCATTCTAAATGCGGTGTGGTGTTTAAGAAAGTATTGAAAATTTGATGTTTCAAATTCTTGAGAAAATTTTGAAGAATAAATTGAGAGTGTAAAAATATTTTGATTTGAAAAATTTTGAATTGGAAAATCTTTACAAATATCATTTGGAAACATTTGAATATCACTTTTTGAAGTCAATTGCGTTCTCTTAAGAATTTAACTAGGTTTGAAATTTTTCTCTAATTCAGTTAGTACCTAGCTAGAGCTCCATCTTATCTTAACTTTTTGTAGAGAGGTACTTGTGATCATATGTAATTTCTACAAGTGAATGTGAATGTATGAATGCATTGACCCTACATGATTAAAAATGACTTACTCATTTCTACCATAACATTTATCTAAAAGCATTTTCATCATTACATATATCTAAAATTCTCATTTTCATTTATATAATTGTCATAAATATTTTAATTTTTTGAAAAAATGGAATGGCCGTAGGTCATCAAGCATGATTTCAATATTGGGTCATTACTTGAATTTTGGTCTTAGTGAGGTGAGCAAATGAAAAGTTAAAACCTTAGATATTTGGAGAAAAATATTCAAAAGAATGGAAAAGAGAGACTTTAATCTGAAAGGAATAGGGAGAGAGAGAAAGAGAAAGAGATTTTGAAAATCACAAAATAAAAGGCTTTTAAAAGGGAGAGACACTTATTCTTATACATACTTTTATATATATGTGTGTGTGCGCGCACACACACACATATGTATAAGTATAGGTATATGAAAACTCGTGAAAAGAAAATATTAACTCTAATGGATAGAGAGAAAAACATTTTAAAAAGAGAGAGATTTTAGAGAGAGAAAGATATTTTAGAGAGAAAGAGAAGAATAAGTTTTTAGAAAGAGACATATTCATTTAGATGTATATGTATATGAAAATTTGTAGAAAAATATGTTAAATCATAAAAAAAGAATGACAAATAAAGATAGTAATGTGCATGTTTACATATATATAGATGTATATGCATATTTGTTTATGAGAGTTGAAATAGAAATAACTTGAAAATATCTGACTTCAATTTTTTTATGTAGGCCGGAGAGGAACTTGGCTCATGTAAGAGCCTATGCTAAATCTCCAAGGCTTAATTAAGAGGGTTATTGCTTTCAAAAATATTTTGAAAACATGATTCCAAATATTTTTATACGTAAGCATAAACCATGCTCATTACAAGAAAATTTATTTCTCTCACCATTGGGTATAGAAGAAAATCAAACACAAACCATGCTCATTACAAGAAAATTTATTTCTCTCACCATTGGGTATAGAAGAAAATCAAACACGCATGAAATGGAAAACAACGTAAGAAAACACTCATTGGGGTCCCTAATCGGGTGATTAAGAGGAAAGTTAAATGTGAGAATATCAGGAAGACACATTTTAGCATGTACATATTAAAGAAGGGCTTTTTCCATATTGGACAAATCTCAACTTCAAAATCAATATAATAATAAAGAAATCCCAACATAAACATTCATTATCACCATTTATTTGCCCATTAATTAAGAAAAAATAATCTATCATGCATGAACACCATCTCAAACATAAATGGCGAGTAAAGCAATATAACAGACATATTTTAGAAAATAAATGAAGAAATGAAATTTATTTTGCTTTTCTCATACTCCCGGTGCACTCAACCATTGGGAGGTGGCAAGAGGAAATGGAAATAAATGAAACAAAAGGAGGACTACATGCCTCTAATATAAATGATTTTAGAAACAAGTCTCCTTTTTTGGATGATCCTAGGGGCTGCCTCGAGTGAATCTCCAAGATGGCGAAGGTATCCTTCCAAGAGATCTCCTCGTGCTCCCTTGAAGATTTTAAAGTTGGAGAAGCTTGTTCCCAAGATTGGAGAAGAAGAAAAAGAGGAAGAAGAGAGATTGAGAGAGAGAGCTAGAGAAGAACTTAAATTTTCAAATGAGAAAGCACTGGAGGTTCTCCAAAGATTAACTCATGCCTAGGAGAGAAGATTGTGGGGGTACTTATAGAGAGTTTTGGAGCCAAAACTCAAAATTTAATTTCTTTTAATTTATCAATATTTTCATGCGAATTCTAAGTATTTTTTAATAATTTTTTTTTAAAATAGGCTTTCACCAAGTGGGATTGACCCTTAGCCTTGCAAATAACCCTTTGGGGTGTGGGTAGGGATAATTTTAGCTGGAAAGAGGTAGCTTGCACAACTGCATGCGAGGCGCGCATGATCAAAGCGCGAGATGCGTGAGCGAGATGTCGCTCGCGTGCTTGCACCAACACCCAATGAGAAAGGGGGTGAAATGTCCCCTTATTGTCTTGTTTGGACTAATAAGGGGCAGATTTGCCTCCTTGGCCTCCAAGGTGTCCATTCATAAAAAAAACGTAAAGATCATGTTTCGAAATATATATTTAAAAGGGATAAAAATTTGTTTTTGTTGCAAATGGGGCCGACTCCGCTTTGAGTGATTCCAGACTCGTTTTAGATCCGGATTGGGTCTGATTGCTCTCCGACGTGTTCTAATGAGCGGTTTAAGCTAAAAGCCACATTTTGGCGCAAAAACGAAATAAAACAAAGGGAGGGTCCGCTCATGTGCGCGTGGTGCTCAAATTTTGTTGTTTTGATCTTCGCTCTGGATTTTAAATTTAAAATTCTCAATTTGGATCTGGGCTTTGGTTTTGGACCTAATTTGGATCCAAGAGTTAGATTTTGAATTTGAATCTTGCGTTTGAAGTCAGACATGGGTTTAGAGATTCATTTTGGATCAAATAGCCATGAATTTGTTCTGGGTCCAGGGTTGGGCTTAGGGTCTAAAAATTAAATTCAAATAACTGAGACTTTCATTTGAGTGGAAATGGGATACAATCTTTTTGAAAATATTTGTGGTGATAACAAGGATCCAATTGAATTGCAAGTGAGGTTCTGATCTTCCTGTGTGAGTTGAATGAAGGAAGATCAACTAGGTTCAACCTCGCTAATAGTATATCTGAAGTATATCTGAACCATGAAATACAAGTGCTGTACAACCCAATTTACGTGCCCAGATAATGCTAGGCAGCATTAAAAAGGCATATCAAATGAAAATGATAAAACAAACTCCAAGACAAAATTATCTAGGATCAAGAACTTAGAAAATCTAAGTACAAGCTAGCAAAGAATCCCATAAAAATCTTGAATCAAACAAATGCCCACACAGGTTGGAATTAGAATTAAAATTTTGAAGTTGAAAAAGTGGAGAGGTCAATACCAAGAGTGTGCTTGTGGTGGCAGGATCAATCATGAGTTGGTTACCATAGCTTGTCCATCAAAGAGTATTAATGACAGGTAGAAAGAATGAGGAGCTAGAAAATCTAAGTATGGGCAATATCAAAAACCAAGCTAAACCAGAGAGTTATTTTCAAGGATTTTGATACTAACTTTTCTTCCAACTCATTCCACCTACCATCATCGCCAATGCTTTTGGTCATCTTTCTTGATGCAAAAAGATGGTCACAATGACTTAGACAAGAGCACCAGTGAAATAAGAGGCAAGAAAAGTCGAGTATGAGCATACACAAAAGCAAAGATTTTGAACCAAGTTTTCAAACCTCACTCAATATTCTACACGCAACTGGACTCTTGTTTTCTCCAAATGAACGAGAAAAAATGACCTTCTCTCACATTTATGTAACAAAAAATTGAGCCTTAGTAGGTTCTGAGAAACTGTGCTGCACATGATATTGTAAAACCACTTAGACATAATTGGAAACTTTGTAAAATTATATAAATGAATAGTTAAAGAAAAAGATTGTTTCCACTGGAGCACATGTCTCTATAAAAAAATGTAAACTTTCTATCTTTGCTTTTTGGTATTTCTATGTTTAAATTTAAAATTCATTATGATGTGAGAAACAAAATAAAAAACAAAAAACCGGACATTATGGCCCTCATCAGCTATCCATTTGACAAATAAATGCTGACTCATGATTCAGTTTAGATATATATATATTCACACACACACATGGTAGGTGTAACCGAAAATAAATATAAAAGAAATCAACTCCATATACACAATTTGTTTTACTTTGATATATATATAGACAGTACAAAACTGTGCCAGGCCCAAATCTAATTAAAAGGTAGATCGTTTTTCTTTGTAACACATTAGTAAAAACAAGGTTGGCCCCAAACCCAAGATTTTTTTACCTCTTTGGCATTTCAAAGTTTTTGAACTCGGAACTCTGTTACTCCAAATCAACCACAAACACTTTCAGGTGGGCGGAGGAAACCCCACCTAGAGAAGTAGCACTCATGAGAATCAAATTAACTCTCACCAAGCTCCATATCAACTAAGTACACTTGAAACTATATTTTTGAAACAACAGAACAATGCATTCCAACACATGTTAGTTCACTTTCAAGTACGACACATGTAGTTTTCCCAAACTTTTACCCGCAATTTGGCTATGCCTAAACAATTCCCGACAATAGAAAACTCTACTCAGGTTATGTAATTATGGACCCTAACAAAGAACCATGTCTAGAAATGGCCAAAATATTCATGCTAATTAAATCAAAGACCCCTCCCCCTATAAGGGTAAAAATGGAATATGAAAAAGTTGCATCTCATAAATTACCAAATGCCTCGCTGTTAAAATGTGGGACATGTCTTCCCATGTTAGAAAGCATCTCACCCCTTTTTCTTTGTGTTTAGCAAAAAAAGTTGCCATGGTATTTAAGCAAAGCAATTAAAAAAACTCTCTTGAATAAACAATGAACTGATATATATTGTAGAAAACATGTAAAAGAAAAATGTAATTGCAAGATTACACTGAGGAGAATCTCGTACACGAAACTGGACTCCTCCACAGAGAATTATATCGATGAAGTTGGAGCTTTGATGGCAATGGAAATTTTCGAAGCACTTTGAAATTTTTTAAAATATAAACATTGAAACGGATGGAGGAGGACAATGGAGGACGATGACATGCAACGGTCCATTGCGGCATCGAGATCGGACGCTTAGCTGACGCGAGAAGTCGATGCGCTCGCGCGCCGAGATAGCCGCAAGGGGGTTCGACGCACTCTCGTTTTCTTGCGATAATTGCAAGACTGCGCCCAGCAGCTAGGCGAAATCAGAAGTCAGTGCTCGTTTCGTTCTTTTCTCATTTTCTTCAACGGGATCATCGACCATGGACAACAGATCGGTGGTAGTGTGCGACAACGGCACCGGCGTAATCTCTCTCGCTTTGTCTCTCAACATCTGGGTGTTCATCCTTATATGCGGGTGGTGTTGGAAATCTGAAGATGGGTTTTCATTTATCATGATTATTCGATTTGTTGGTTTTCCGTGGTAATGGAAGCTTTGGCTATCCTCTTTATCAAGATGTTGATCATTCTAGGGTTCAATGAATTCTGTTTGACACTGGACCCGGTCGAATTGGAGGAAACCATGAATAGCTTACGTTTCCTCTCTGTTGTGAATGCTAGATGAGATTTGTCGCTGAATCTTCTCTTTGCAGGAATTCATTGATTTTGTATGGATTGGTTTTTCAGAATGTTCCTCAGAGTATTTCGTGAGTTTAGCGTTCTTTGGCGAAGGGGTTTAGTTTTGTGTTCATACAAAATTCCGGTAAACTTTAAGATATTCCGATGTTTATGCATTTGGTTGAGTTTGCCTGTGCTGTCGGCGGATGGGTTTTAGTTGCTTATCTTTTGATAGATGATTTTGCATCATTTCAGTTTATATCATGATCTTACATAGCCCTATACAGATTATGTACCTCTTGTTCAGTAGATTGTTCAATTGGATATGCAATACAAAGTGATTATTATTGATGTCGTTGTTAAATCGGCGGTGGAATTTAATCCTTCAGACTTGTCTTAATGTTTTTTAACGTCATCTTTGTGGAGACCTTTGAAGTCTATCTTTATCAAGGTAAAAAGTTGGTTACGTATTACAGTACGTGGGGTGGGAGGGACAAGGCCATTAATCATCCCACCAAATTTAGTTTTAGTACTATATGTCAGAAAGTTACTTCTTTCAGCTTCTGTGTTCTATCCACCTATAAGTCGAACAAAAAAAGTCACACAGTGGCTACTAGTGTAGTAAACAGTTGGTCTTCGTAGCATACTCTTTCAGTTATACTTACATTTGATTAACCTATCAATGGTTTAATATCCCCTGACCAGCTGTTGTTGCTTGCTGGTAGAAAATGGAGACAAGCATGTTTTGTGAATCGATTTACACCTGCAGTTGATATGCATTCACACATGCAGATATGCATTCGACTTTTTGCACTGAAGTTTGAAAGAGTAATCCCTTGAAATAGTTGCTACTGGGATCACATCCTGATTGTCTTAGTGATGCAATTAAACCAAGTCTGGGATGTTTAGCTGATGAAACTTTAAATTTGGTTTAACAGTATGTTAAATGTGGTTTAACCTTCTGCCACAATTCCTCCAAGGAAAAGGGAAAAATGTGTCCTAACTGGAACATTATTGGGAATATCACTTCATCAACTTTATGGTTATATGATTATGTGCTTCCACAATTCATGTAACCCAAACTGATCCATTACTCAGGTGGAGGCATAAAATGTCGTGTCACTAAAAGAATTCAATCACCTGTAGCACCTTTCATTTTTTTTTCTTTTTCTCTAAATGTTTTCATGATTCTGTCATTATGCTTATTTGAGTCATTACTTTGTCGGATATGACAATTTACCTGTACTTTAGGATTTACATAAAGTCTGCATATGCTTTAACTTAGTCTTGTTTGTCTTTCTGCAGTATGTAAAATGTGGATTTGCTGGAGAAAACTTCCCAACATCTGTATTCCCTTGTGCAGTAGGTCATCCCATGTTACGATATGAAGAATCATTGACAGAACAAGAATTGAAGGTCATTTAACTTCCTCTTTCCTACAGTCCCAATATTTTGTTTATAAGAAGTCTTAACAGCCATATAAGTACCTTGTCCTTATTAGCCTAAATTCAGTATGTATTAGAACCATTTCATGTAAATTGGGAATTGATTTTACATGATACTAGGGAGACACATCAGGATCAGATAATATATGTATTTTCCTGATCAGGGAATTCAAAAGGTGTTTTTTGTAGTTACCTATTTCTTTTTCTTATATTATCTAGGTTCCAACTTTCCTGTATGCCAGCAATATTTAAAGCATAGGGAAGTTGCCATAAATCCTGTTAAATATGGTGGACGTGTGACTTTTAAAATTTCTACAAGATCATGCGTTATCCAGGTTCCAATAGTGCTAACAGCTTATGTAGTAGATGGTTGCAAAAGGAAACAATTATGAGTTGAATTACTAAAGACTTGTTTCAACATGAAATTCAGAGATACCTGTCAATTTACTATTTGATTTCATGAGTGATCAGTTTGGTAATTGACTCATATACCACAATGGCAGCATACATGCAACTTAGATTAACATTCATGATTCTCTCAAGAAAAGGATCATCGGTTCCTTTTCCTTTCTGGTAAAATCAAACACATGACATTGTTCTAGTTAATTTGCCCCTTATAACGTAGAAATTTAGTACTTACTTTCCACGATGAATTTTGTTAATGCCTATACCAATATGTTACCATCATTTATTGAAGATTTTGATCAGAACGTTCAAGACATTGAGAATCTTTTTCAAACCTGCACCCATAATGTTCTATGTCAAAGTTCCAGTAGAATGGTAATATGAAATCTCATTCACATGGTTTGATGAAACCTACATATTGGTCTCTTTCGTCTTTTTCTTCGTAAAGATAGAACACACAACCACATGATGGACCTTTGCCTGGCTTGTCATTCAAAGATTGTTTTCTTTCTTTTTTTTTTCCAGATTTCCTATCTTAATGTCTAAGGTGTGTTTGGCTTGGTTTAGAACATAATCTGTTCATAGAGTCCAAATTCACTTTGGAGGGTTGTTCTCGTGAACATACTCATTTTGAAGATTAGAAATTTAGAAGGGATATGTATCAGGGTTTTGTTGATTTGATGTGGCTCAAATAGTTGTACTTTTCTTTTTTGTCATTCAGGATGTTGTTGTGGGCTCTGCATGTGCAGAATGGCGGCATCAACTTGACGTGTCTTATCCTGTGAATAATGGCATAGTTCAGAACTGGGATGATATGGGCCATGTTTGGGACCATGCCTTCTTTAATGAGTTAAAAGTAATATTGTTTTCTGGTGTGTTTTAGTCTTCTATTGCTTTTACCAGTGACTTGTTAATGTTGTTTCTTGTCCATTTGAATCTGAAACATATTTATATTGAACCTGGCTTGTGACAGATAGATCCAACGGAATGTTGGATCTTACTTACAGATCCTCCTCTCAATCCTTCAAAAAACAGAGAGAAGATGGTGAGTGCACTGGGCAGACTCAGCATAGTACTATTTCCCGTTAGCAGATATTTTTCTGATTGCTATTGTGTCTCATTGTTGGTCATGTTGGAAACAAAGCTGTATTTTGCCTCTATCTCATTAGCTGTTGTCTGAAATGTATTCAGATTGAGACAATGTTTGAGAAGTATGGGTTCAATGCTGTCTTCATCCAAATCCAGGCCGTTCTAACATTGTATGCTCAAGGTGCATCTCAAGATAATTTGAGGTTAAGACTTTATAATATTTTCTCTCATGTGGTTTATTCTATAGTCCATTTCCTTACATTTTTGTTTCTTATTATACCCTTATCATTATTCTCGATGATAGCTTAATCACTTGTTTATATTGGATGGATGGATGGCTGACTAATGATTTTCATTAGCTTCTTGCCTAGTGACTTAAGTCACATGGGTAGGGGTATGGAGATGTGGATATGGATATAGTAACTTTAGAAAATGTGGGTATGACGTGTATATATATATATATATATATATATATATATATATATATATATATATATATATATATATATATATATATATATATATATGTATGTATAACAAAAAAATTAAAACGAAAGAAACTTTTAAATAAATAAGTGTTATAAGTAAAACCATTATATGTTAGTGAACAATAACTCTAAAAAATAGAATGAAAATTGAGTTAGAAAAAATTAGATCAAGTAAATTAAGTAGTTTGGATCAGCTTCAAGTTAAAAAGTATCCAATTGTGTCCAAGTACCCACATCAGGTACGGGTATGGCGACATGGGTACGTAGACCTTACTGAAGTACCCATGTGACTTAGCTAGTGACTCTTCGCTATGTATACACAAGAAGTTAAATATCTGTGATTCTGTATATCATTTCTGACTGGTACTCCTGGTCTAGATCTTTTTGTATCTTATACCACTCTTTGTAGACTTGGTTTTTATAGTTTTTGTTAGTTGTCCATTCAGGTGACTGGGATAGGTACATGTGGACCCTGGTTGTTTGTCCCGGTGTATGTTCTTCAATTCCTTGTTTCGTGACATGTCTCCTAACCCTTCAAAGTCAGTTTTTCTGTTTTGGGGCCCATTTTCTTTCATATCCTCGAGCTAATAGTTGACATTTACTTGGTTTCAATCATTGTCACAATGTCACGTCTTAATAAAAAAAGGTGTGTTAAAAACACCAAAAAAAGTCAGCCGTATAAAATGGCAATAAGACACGTTTTTGTTTTTTTTGAATGCAAGAATATAAAAAACGTGAAAACCCCATATTATATGGGTTTCTTCACATTTTTTTCATATTTTTAGTAATTTATGATTTATTTTATTTGTATATAATTTTCAGGATCTTTAAAATTTTTAAATTTGTTGAGATTTTCCTGAGATATACAACTTTGCCATATTATACCTGAGAAATTTCTCGCCATATAATACCTGTAAACGATATATGTGACAATGGTTTCAATTATTGCATTTTTAACATTATGTTCTTTCAAGCAGGTTTACTGCATGGTCTTGTCATTGACTCTGGTGATGGTGTCACCCATGTGGTAAGTGACCCTATCCTGCGCCTAGTGTAGAATATAAGTATAACCACTCATTTTTCTAAAAGTAAAATTCTATTGTATCTTCTTATGATGCTTAAAATAGAACTTCTGTTATTTACCAGCATGACATAATGCTTCTGCTCTAAGAAAGCATGAGCTACTGGCAAGATGAACCAGATTTGGAACAAGTGATGACTGGCCTTTCCGATTTTACCTTTTCTTTTGGGTTTTTATTTTGCAATTAATGACCTCAAATCTTCTTACCATGGGCACTGCCCTTGGAGTCAAAATCACTAGGTGGGCCTAATGGATTACACACTGTCAAACAAGCTGTAAATGAAAAAAAAGAAAAAAAAAAGAGGAAGAGGAAGGGGAAGTTGAAGAAAAAGCATGAGAAGGGAAAAAATAGAAAGAAAGGTTACAATAGAAGAAGAAAGGGAATAAAAAAATAATATTGGGGAATTTTGTGACATTTTTTTCACTTGAGCACCTAGGTGGGCCAACCTAGATGAAAAGATGGCTGCTTTAGGTCACCACCAAAGGGTACTCAGGTTTTCAAGCTTCTATAATGTAGGCCCAACTTCTTTTCTTCATATTCTTCTTTTTCCTTCTTTTGATGGCCATATTCAAACAATCCAACCACCTTTCTAACTCTGCCCTCTGACAAGTATGATATTCAATGCCTAGACCATTTAGCCAATTAGCCTCATATGAGCTTGAATACAAGGATTATTTACTAAAATATTCAAGAAGCTTACTTATCTACTCACATCAAGACAATGAAAACAGAGAAAATTATTGGGTTAAATAACAAAAGGACACAAGCAATAAATTATGGTTATTGAGTCGCATTTTGCACTAGGACTTTTGCTTTAGCCCAAACCTGCACATGATAGGCCAATGGCCTCAGGGCATTAATGTAGTATTTGGTCCGGCATGTTTCTCTTTTCGCATTATCCTATTGTTATTGGAATTTTCTGTGAGTTGGATAGTTTCCTGCATGACACTGTTTTTATTGGAAGTTCTCAAGATGTGGAAGAAATTTGTCCATGACAAGGAGTTGGATTAAGATATCCAAAGTCTTTGAACTGCTACATACTTCTTATGTGCAGCAAAATAGTGCAGCTGACACTTTCTTGATGTTTTCATGCTTTATTGTGCCCACGAAGTTAAAACTGTGTATTATGTTGCTAGTTTCTGCTCATTCTGTCTCTTTTTTTTTGGACCTTTAGAGAACACTGCCATCGAGTGTGTTTAAGTAAATATTCATGATTTGAAGCTCCCTCTTTAACATGATTTGCTAGTATGTCTTTTATAAGTAGTCAAAAGGCAAGTTCAGTTATCCATTGGGAACTCTACTGACTAACATTCACTCATTAGGTTCCTGTTGTGGATGGCTACTCGTTTCCGCATCTCACAAAGCGAATGAATGTAGCTGGAAGGCACATAACATCTTATCTTGTGGACCTATTGCTGCGAAGGGGGTAAGAAGCTATTTTTTGGTGAGGTAGGTATATTTATAAAGCCAACTTCATTACTCTTACACATTCTTCTCTTTTTGTTCCTCAGGTATGCAATGAATAGATCAGTTGACTTTGAAACTGTCCGAGAAATTAAGGAGAAACTTTGTTATATAAGGTCGATTGAGACTCTTACCAACTACCAAGCGAGTTGTATCTCTAGATTTTATTACCCTCCTTTTTTATTGTTAATGAAAAGAGTCTCATCCTTCATAGTAGTGCTCGACTAAATAGGAGCTTCTCTCCATTTCTTTTCTTGCATCGAGAATCGTTTCACCTTGTCATACTTTTGTAATACAGTCTCTTTAGTTTTATCGTTTTTCAACAACTTCACTTCATAATTTTGCTCCACTACATGACAAAGCTTGTTCCTTTAAAAGCATTTTTAGTTAAAAGTGCACCTAGGCTCTGAGTGGTAGCCTGCATATCTAGGTTGAAACATGTAGGTTTACAAGCAAAAAAAAGTATGAAATTTAACTTATTTTTTGTCTATTTTGTCTTCTGGATATTGATTGAGATGTTTTTTTTTTTCAAAATTCCCAATTTTCCCCTTTGTCCTCTTTTGTCCTTCCTTTCATTCTCTTTCCTTTGTCCCCCTTTTTGCCTGTTGAATATTCTTGGGCCCTTACTTGGCTCTTTTATGGAGTCTGCCAACTAGGCCTGCCTAGTGCTTTTACCAAAATGATTCTTTCGGTATGTCTGCTTTCTAGTCAAACTTAATTTATGTCACACATGAGAAATTTCTGGTTGTGGTGCTTTCTATACCTTTAATAGGTAGCACTCTCTCATCATGGATAGTCGTACCCTCTTAAAGTGCTTCTTAACATGAAAATGAACTCTACAACTAAATGAGTTTATACTTGTGAAAGTTCCCTTTATAGTTTTCCTTTTGTAATTCTGCACAGAAAAATGATCATTTATAATTAAATAAAATTGTACTGCAACTGTCATAAGATTCATCTTCATTATTTAATCTACCGTAGTATTTCCATAGTTTACTGCTAAATCTTCCTTTTCTAGCATGGTTGCAGTTATGATTATAAACGCGAGTATCAATTGGGTTTGGAAACCACCATCCTGGTTAAGAATTACACAGTAAGATTCTTATTCATGTGCTTCCTGTTATATAATATTGTCTAAGCATACTATATTCCAAATATTATCATAAAGAATACCTTGCTTCTTCTCATGTATTATATGATTGTATTTTATAGGCATAACATGGTTTTGTCTGGACATGCTCTATACATCCGTTCCATTATTTCTCACTACCATCCTTGTTCTTCCTCTAGTTTCAATTTTACATAACTATTGATGCATATACTCTATTTGTCTCTAGACAACATGTTGAGGTCTTTTTTATATTCATCTGAAGTTCTGTAATTTTATTCTGTGACAGCTTCCAGATGGAAGGGTCATAAAAGTTGGTACAGAACGTTTCCAAGCACCTGAGGCTCTTTTCACTCCAGTTAGTCTGCTTGTCTCTTTCCTTGTTCTGTCGTGTTGCATTTTTGTCTTAACAATACCATGGTGCTGGTATTATATTTCCATGTGATGTCATCAGTGTGCTGTCTTGCCTTTTAATGCTAGTCACTTTCTTTCATTTATTACTTGTTCATGCAGGAGCTTATAGATGTTGAAGGTGATGGTATTGCTGATATGGTATTTCACTGTATACAGGAGATGGACATTGACAACCGTATGCTGGTAGAGAGTTTTCTTTTTTTATTATACCCGTGCTGTGATAGTAACATGTTAGTAATTCATACCATGTTTATTTATCAATTGGTGCCATTAGTTTTTTATTGGACAGTGCTTTAACGATTAGGATCCTCTGAAAGAATCCACAGTATTAATCTCTCTTTCTCTCTCTCTCTCACACACACACATTTGAATTTACCACGTCTTTACTGTAGTAAATCTGATCCACATAATGTGTGCTGGCAGTGTTTGTTGAGGCTACTTTCTTGTCTATATTTGTTAAAGATACTCTCCTAGATTGGTTAACTTAAAGCCACGAGATCTTTTGAAATCACATTGTGGTGAATTTGAGCGTGGTAAATTATTAACCATAGTATAGCACCAGTGATATTTGAAATAAATTTCTGTCACGTGACACAATGTTGTTTTCATCGTTATGAGTATTTTCAATATTCTTTCTGGCGAAATATGTTTGACACCATAGCTGGGGTTTGATAGTTTCACACTGGCTATGTCACACAGACTTTCCTCAAAGGGGGAACACACCTGTGTCAACACGTATTTGTTATTTTTTTGTTCTATTTTGGTATTTTATGTTTATTAATTTATATTTGAAGAATGTAAACAATGAATTTATATATTTGTTTGCTTGATGTTATTTTCTGTGTGTGTTTGTGTGTGTGTGTGTGTGTGTGTGTGTGTGTGTATTCAAAAGCTGGGCACATATAGAGTCACAGATAAAGAATTAAATTATCTTAGATGTGTATCTAGAAATTGGTGTTATCAACTTCAAGATATATCTCGGGCTCCCAGGCTTGCTGCCATATCCCCTGAAAGAGTTCCCAAAAAAAAAATGGTGTTATGATAAAAGCATACTTAAGATTGGATTTCTTTCATTTAACCGATTGTTTTCTTCACTTAAATGAAGAAATCCAAACTTAATCATGTTTTGTTGTACTACTAAATGGCTAGAGCATTTTTCTAAGATTTTCATAAAAGACCAGTTATCCATTTAGTCTTCACGGTTGACTTTGATACGCTAGAAGCTCATCTTCAAACAGTCTACTATTTGGTATTTTGGATAACAAAATGCGACATCAGAAACAAAGTCTGATTAGGAATTCATGCTACCATGATAGAAGCATACATCACCAATTTCTTTTCTTTTTTTTTTTTCTTGTGCAGCTTTACCGGAGTATTGTTCTTAGCGGAGGAAGTACCATGTATCCTGGGTTGCCTAGTCGGTAATGAATGAAACTATCCAGCTAGTCAATATTAAGCGAACATATGATGCTAGTAACTCAGTTGTTTCCCGAGTGGAAATCTGGCAACACTGATATGTGTTAACCTTGTTATTTGATGCTACTTGAGAAGCACCGACCAATCAAGGGATGGTGCAAAAGACAGAGATGGGTGAGCTTAAATGCCTTGCCAAGACCGTATCATTGGTACTTGGTAAAATTGCTTTGTCTTCATTTAAGCACATCCCTCAGGAGTACTCCTAGATTGATCTGGAGTGCCTTTTTAGCTAACAAAACATGATTAAGAATATGGGGTTGCAGCCCTTCATTCATCTGTCGAAACAATACTGTATATCCGAGAAAGAAGAAGTGGAGGACTGAACCCTCGTCAGGCTTGCATCTCAAAAACACACTACTCTCTTTTCGGCAACGTGAGATGTTCTCTAATACGTGGGTGATCAATTGTGCAGCTTGGAGAAAGAGATACTAGAGCGATATGTGGAGCACGTCTTGAAAGGAAATAGGGATGGATTGAAGGTATCTTTATCTCTCTCTCACGCACACATCCATTTGTCTATTTGCATGCTTGAAGTGAACTGTATTTTGCTGGCAGAAGCTAAGGCTGAAAATAGAGGACCCCCCAAGAAGAAAGCACCTGGTCTATCTGGGAGGCGCAGTACTTGCAAGCATAATGAAGGTATGGCCTGTTCAATACTGCAGTTTAAATACCTGAAACAGGCATTATACGCCTCCTCATGCGAGAAGCCTCGCAGATTGAATGGATTCCATCAACCCGCAGATTAGATTATCGGGCTATCTTTTATTAACTTCTGGAATGGACATCGCTTCACTCAAGTTTTTGTGATCTTTCAATAATGTTTGTAGACGGCTCCCGAGCTCTGGATCACTAAAGAGGACTACCAGGAAGAAGGTATCGCATGCTTAAGAAAGCTGGGTTGAGCTAGATGCCAAATATTTACATGCCGTGGACTTTGAAGAAGAATGAAAGATTTCCTTGTAGGAATTGATCATTTGAGTGTCCCAATGGTAGTTACAGTTTATGAAAGCCCTGGAGCTCTCCAGAAAAAAACTCACTTGGAAAGAGTCAAATCAATTTGCAGAAAAGAGATTTGCTATTCCTCTTTATTGTTCTGTATCCGTGGAGATTTTGTTATCTTGTTAAAGCGAGCAAATGAATATGCATTCAAAAGTTGTCTTTCCATTGCGTGTTTACCCCGAAAAAAAAAAAGTTTAAATTGAATTAATGGTCGGCGAGAACCAGGTAGAGCGCCACCAGCAGACAAGGCTGGCGCGAACGGTGACCTGAACTACATTTATTTGTCGTGGAACTTCTGGATTTCTTTCTCAAGTGTCGAGATGATCAGATATCTTCCACAAGTTTATTTATCAATTTTAGCAGAATAGGAAACAAATTTTCTTTCCTTTTCCCTTTTGTTGCAATCTGAAATGGGGCATAACCAGAAAAGAGTGGATCTCTTTCATTTTAGATACTTTGAAACAATCAGACAGTACGAGAAGTAAACATATACAAGAAGTTACAGAACGGAATTTCGCCATTAGAAGAGTAGAAAGAAGGGTAATTTGATAGCCTTGGTGCAAGAAACAAGAATGTCGGTACGTCACAAAAGAAAAGAAAAAATTGCACGTCATTAGAAAACCAAATGCGTTTGTGCGACGGTTATGGCGTCCGTGTCCTGGCGAGGTTGACCGCTAGCTTCTGCTTCTTCTTCTTTTTCTTCTTCAGTTCCTGTTGCCTTGCGGTCTTCTCCAGCTGATCAACACGATCCGCCAGCGAGCTCATCAGCCGGCTCTGCACTATATTCCTCTCGCACAGCTCGGCGATGAGGCTCCTTAGCCTCTTGTTCTCCGCCATCACCAGCTCGATCGCCCTCTCGACGCCCGTTATCTGTTCTCCCTGAGAGGCCAGGTTTTCTCTGGGCTTCACGGTGCTCTCGATGACTTGGATCCCCATTGATTCCTTCGTCTCCCCGCCCTGCTCTGCGTGAACGCATTTGGGGACCTCAATGCTTTCCGCATTGTGCACGGGTTCTACAGTTTTCTCCACGCCTTGCGGTGACGATTCCTCGTTCTCTGTGAAAGTTCTCTTCTCAGACCTCTCTTTTCCATCGTTTTTTAGGATTTCTTCTTCCATGAGATCGCTGCAGCATTGTTGAAGATCTTTCCGACGTGGAGATGCCTCGACGAGATTTGCTTCAGTTAGGTTTCCCTCCCCAAGATTGGGGCCCACATGGTCCCGAACTGGAACTGCGCAAGCCTCCTCCATCGTTCCTCCAGCACCGTATGCATCTACGTCCTCCGGCTCGTTTAGGATTTCACCGGCGCCGTCTTCACAGGTACAGCCTCCGCTTGATCCATGTCCGTCCGCGTCCGGTACCTCCTCAGCCTCCGTCTCCCGCGAAGGTATTAGGTCCACCGCCTCCTGCAAGGCGATCACCCTCCGGGTCGCGGCCTTCCGGAGGTCCCTCACACCGGGATCGACCCCGCGAACCGAGTCGAGCTGTAAAAGAAGAGACATGAGTGACTCGTTCATCCTCAACCTCTCCTTAGGGTCATCGCGGAGGAGGTTTCGCATCTCCCTTGCCGATATCGCCTGCCCCAACCGGTCAGATTCCGCCGAGGCTCGAGATATCTTCCGGACGTTCTTCCGCACCACGTAGCCCTTGAACGCGCTCTGAATCTTAACGGCCGCGGCCAACCTCTGACTCTCGTTGGCGACGAAGTGAACGGGGATGGAGACGACCTTTGGCGACATGGTTGTCGCGGACCTGACCGGTACGCTCCTTGCCGCTGGGCTGTAGTACGGAGACACAGCCGGGCTCTTCCAGGGCTTCCTGAAGTGCGTGCTCTCCATAGGCGATGACGATGCTCTCAGTCAAGGACCTCGGCAAGTTGGGAAAACCAATAAATCCCTGGGTTTGTGCTTTCAAGAAAATGGAAAATCGTCAGAAATTGTTGATTTTTTTCTTGCGTTCACTGGTCAAGATGTTTGCACGCTTATATAGAAGGGTGAGAGGGGGAGCTCCCGAAAGTTCTGGAATTTGCAACGGCTTCCGGATGCTTCTCGACAGTTGCTTCTAGATGCCTCCATTTTCCCTACGAAATTGCAGATGTTGCTATAGAAGCAATGGTTTCTCTCTCCTGCTTCCGCGTTGAAATATATGATTCTGCAAATGACTTTTACAAAAGGCCCCGCCTTTAATGGGATAACAAAAATAAGCTGCGGGTTTTGATCATTTTTCACCTTAATCGCCTGCCTGTTATTCTTTTTCTTGTGGTGGACGGTTAAATAAAGCACCGAAAAATATTTCAACATTTATTCGGAGATTATCCTTCTCGAAGGAGACATATTCTTGAAATAGGGCACTTAACTTGCCGGAGAAGATGACGGAGATATGTTCCTCCACGTTTGATGGCCAGGAAAAATACTGTTCATCGAGGGATTTTTTTCTTTTTTTTACGGTTTCAACCGATTTCAACGAGCGCCATCAAACGGCCCAAAAATCTCTATGCTCAAAACTCGTTTCCAGGGTAAATTTACCCTGGAAAAAAGTCGGACCCTCACGGGTCCGACTTTTTTTTGGAGATAATTTTTTTGCCCGTTGGGCTTCTTCCTCGCACTCCTCTCCCTCGCCACCGCTTCCACACAGGCAAATGTCGCCCTTCGCTGCTGCCGATGCTCTCGCCTCTTGCCTGCCGACCCATCACTGTCGTCGCCACTAGTCGGTGCTGCCTCTGCCCTCCCCTGAAATTTCCCTCCCCTGATTCAATGGTTCCTTGACTGCTTGCGGCTGCTGCTGCCATCGCCACTCGCTCGCGTTGTTGCCACCACCGTTGCTGCCATCGCCACTCGCTCGCGTTGTCGCCACCACCGTCGCCCTTCACTGCTCAGCTGAGGGGAGCCAACGTTTGATGTAAATGAATTGAGTGCTCTTGAGAGATCTCTGGAGGGCTTGGACACCAGAATCGATGTAGTCGTCTCGTGCCTTGCCAATCGATTTGGTGGTGTTAAGGACTCTTGGAAGATAAACTATGAAGCGACAAAAAATAGTCTCGTTGTGGGTAAAAAATTCGGGGCTGTTCATTTTGTTTTGTTGTCTGCAATATGTGTTCAGAAGCCCCTCCTTGAATTTCAAAGAGCGAAGCTAAAGTTTGAGGCAGAACTGCAGAAGGAAGCAAAAAATGGGGATTTCACCTACAGCATTGTGAGGCCGACGGCTTTCTTCAAGAGTTTAGGTGGGCAGGTTGAGTTGGTAAAGGATGGGAAGCCGTATTTAATGTTCAGAGATGGCAAACTATGCGCCTGTAAGCGAAGCGGATTTGGCCTCTTTCATTGCTGACTGCATCTCTTGTGAAGATAAAATTAACAAGATTCTCCCAATTGGTGGACCAGAAAAGGCATTAACACCACCTTGAGCAGCGAGAATTGTTGTTCAAACTTTTGGGCAACGAACCCAAGTTTCTCAAAGTTCCAATAGGGGTGATGGACTTTGTAATCCGCATTTTTTTTTGTTAAATTCTTCCCTTCTCTGGAAGATGCTGCAGAATTTGGAAAAATTAGAAGGTATTATTCTGCAGAAAGTATGTTGTTGCTTAACTCAGAAGATGCATCAAAGCATGATTGGGTTTCAAAATTTTCCATGAAAAAATTTTCTTGTCTATCAAACTATGCATTTGTTACCCATCAAAAAAATTCCAGGTCATCAAACATGACCCCTGAAACAAGAAAAAGGAAAATTTATCCCATTTTTAATTTACCGTGGAAATTTTTTTTTGAAAAAATTCTCCTTCAAAAATATCCAGGCCATCAAATGTGGCCTAAATAACTCACATGAGTTCCCAAAAGAGAATGAACGGACAAGATCGTAGTCAGCAATTTTGGGATTTGAGTCTCTAAGTACTATGAACCGGTCCCGCCAAACAGCCCCTTGCACTCGGACTCGAACTCGAATGCCAAATCACATGTCCAAGTTAATTTTATATCTTCACCTTCGGTTAGTCTCGCCTAACCTTTCTCAAAATCTGGCTAAGCTCACCAAGGACAGTCGGCGAACTCAATGTGGTGTTACCAATAATATGTACAAGAACAATGTGATAGAGTAAAACGGATCAGTGCACACGTTCATTACAAAGAACAATGATAGAAGGTACTTACAGGTTCTGCTCAGGATAAAGATTGATAAAATGAGGTCAGTTATTCTCCTTAGGCGATGGCCATCATCGATGAGCATAGGCGCCGAATCCCAAAGGTGCCAATAAACAGCTGCTGGGAGGTAAGCTCTCATCCTGTTATTACAGAAAAATTAAGATATATACATGACAAAAAAAAATTTGCACAATGCTGAGTATCAGCCGCACTAGGAGAAAAGACCAAAAACCCAAGCAAGCATAACCCAGTTGCCCCAAAAAACGCCACCAGATGCAAAGTGAAGAGTTCGATATAGTAAACAGCTGAAAGAATGAAGGGTTACAACTGTTCAACCCTTCTGCATGTTAATTCCAACATTCTTCTACTTGACTCGTATGGCAAACAACGGATACACTATGCAATAGACTTAAGTCCACACTATCAGTCCATAAGTTATTAAGCAATACTCTTAATATAATAAATACATTTAATATATAATCAACAATCAAATAATCAAATTTTATTACTAGAATGTGATAGCATAAATAGTGTTTACTTGATTATGTAAGGCATTAAAATTAGGCATTGAGTCAGCCCGATAACTTTTTGATATTATTTTATTTTCTAAGTATATATATTGGATTATAATTAATTACATTTATATATAATATTTTTAATTCTAATTAGGCTGGGCTTGGGTTTCGAGTAGTTGGGCCAGGCTAGTGCTTTGGTCATGGGCTGTGGCTCAGCCCAATGCCCAGCCTTATACTTGACTACAAGGAATTCATTAAACTCATCTTTTTAACATGTTCAAAATGCAATTCTGGGGGCCAAACCTTTAGTAAGAAGAATAAAATCCATCCCTTTAGTTTCAATGTTACGATATATACTAAATGTTTTTATTGTCTTTTTCTTAACAACAAAATACTTCAATTTCATATGGTTGCACCAAGTAGTACCTTTGTTGTCACTAGAAAATGACACAACAGTGTCATTATAAAAAAAAAAAAAAATACTTTCAATAGAATCACAATGGATTCAACTATAGTCTATCCTTAGTCATATATGAAATTCTGAAACTAAATAGCCTATGATGTAGTCTCTCAAAGAGCAATGAATTATACCTTTATAGTACGGTTAGCAATAGTAGACTGTTTTTCAATCCTCCAAAAAATGACACCACTTGTAAGTACAAAAACGTATCCAATTGCAGGTTTCTTGTTATAATGGCATCCACCCATATTCGTATAGCCAACAGCCTCTAAGTGGTCAATCTTTTGATAAGTCAATATATAATATTGTGTTCCCTGCAAATACCACATGGCTTTTTTGGTATTCTTCCAATGAGTAATCCTTGAATTTGATTGAAATCTGTCATGGACCGCAACTGCATACAATATGTAAGGTTGCGCACAGATCTGCACATACTACAACTTGCCAACTACTAAAGCTTATGGTATTAATCCTCATTTGTACCTTCCATCTTCAGTCTGCGGATAATTTTTAAAAAACTTATCGTTCCTTACTATGGATGTTGTACTAGGAGAGCTATTCTTCATCTCATGTCTTTTAAGAATTTTATCAATATAAGTTTTTTGAGAGATATCTCAAATAATTTTATTTTTTTCTCAATGAATCTCAATGCTGAAAACAAAAGAAACATCTTTCATGTCTTTTCTTTCAAAAGAAAAAAAAAAACTCTTTTGTTTATGTCATCATATCTTTATCAATGGTTGCAAGTAAAATGTGATCTACATATAGTACAATGAACTTATTTACTTATTTAAGGTACACATATCAAATCAGTGTTATTTTTAATAAAACCAAAAGTCAAGATGATTTTGGTAAATTAGATGTTCCATTGTCAAGAGGCATGTTTAAGTCTAGATGATGATTTATTTAACTTGTAGACCAAGTGGTTGACTTTTCTTCAAAGAAATGAGATTGAGTTGTGTGCACAAGCATGTGAACGCAACAAATATGCACTCAAGAAAAAAAAGGAGGTTGGGGTATTTTAGAAATTTTTTAAAGATATACATTTTAAACTTTAAAAAATATTTTTATAGTCTCTTTCTTATCCTTATAAACATGTCTATTTTCTACTTTATGGGGAGTATTTTGGTTATTACACAACCCTCTGCATGCACAAAGTTGTCCTATATAAACTTTTTTATTAACTTTGTAGAGAAACATTGAGGTTGTCCTATATCAATTTTTTTATTAAGTTACTATTTAGGAAATCTGTTTTTGCATCCATTTGAAATAACTCTAAGTTAAAATGAACTATTCAAGAATAATCTTCACTTACTTTTTAGCTGAAATAGAAAAAAATATCTCATTATAGTCATTGCCATCCATTGAAGTAAAACTTTTAGCAATCAACCTTATCTTATATCTTTTAGTTTCACATTTAAAGTCTTTTTTCATCTTAAATACTCATTTATACCCTATGAGTTTAACTTCTTTGGGCATATTGACATGGTTTCGCACTTGGTCTTTTAAATATAGAGTTCAACTCTTATTTCTTGGTTTATACATAGTGTACTGATTGCTTATATTCAATAACTTTCATAAAAGTGATTAGATCATCATCATCTATGAAATCACTTGGCTCTTGTAAATGTACCAAATAATCTAGATGTATAACAAATCTTCTTATCCTTATGGATCTCCATCTAGGTGGCTCCAATAGTTCATTTGAACTTGCCTTCATGCAGTGGTTTATCAGCACAATCAACCTACCAGCTATTAATTGCAATAAAAATTAAATTGTATTTGTGATAAATAAATGAAAAATTAACTTTCATAGCCAAACACTTCACATAATTTTCATAGTCTACTTACTTATATGTCTTCTTTTTGTAAAAGAAGCATTTTGGAAAAGAGATATCTTGCTGAAGCTTGATACTTGATTAGTTAAGAGTTCATGCAACCAATTTCTTAGTCTTTTTCTTTATGACATTTTTCTTTAGTTGAACTTTGTTCTAACCTCTATGATAAGCCATATATGCAATTTACACCTTCTCACTCTTCAATTTCTTTTTTCTTTTTAACACACTTGGAATTTATCGTTATATGTGTTGTAAAAGATTTTGAAAAGATCATATTCAATAGGTAAGGATGACAAAATCAAATGATCAAGAGCAATCAGAAATAGTAACTTTCATATAATGCTTATTAAATGCCATGTTTTCATTTCTAACATATGTTGTCAAATGCTACCCCAACCTGTATATTTCATAGGCATCAGTTTCAACATCAGGGTACTAGTCCTAGCCTTGTTTGAACTAACAAGCATGACATCTATAATATTGTTAATTTTTTTCATAATTTGATAAGCGGGTATAGCCCCTAAATATTCTTTGCAACTATAGATTGCAAGAGCATCAAGCTAAGGTCATTAGATGACTCACACTTGCGGAAACATGCTTTCCTTTCAGCTGTACCTTTTCTCAGTTAGATGGACAAGCTCGTTCATATAGAAGGAATAGGTCTAGGTCCATATAACATAATGTCAACAATACAGTTTCTTTATAATCAGTGAAATTAATGCTATAAAAAATGAGAATATTAATTGAGTTATTAATAATAACTGAGCTAGGCACTGTGATGATCAAAGATATACATAAACATTCATACTAAAACAAGACAATGGAAAAACAAATATAATGTGCTTTATTATTTGTCTTCTTTTATGGGAGTGTGAGGGGTCATACAGTCTCACTTTGGTGTGAAACTATAACACACAAATACATCATGTTTCCTTCTATTCAACAAAATTAAAGGAACATATAACCAAGGACAAGTTGATATGACACATTTGAATCTTGCATATCTCATATATTGAATGACAGTTCTTTCATTTTAGCCTATTAAACTATAAACATTAATACACAACCTTTGGCTGGTGCAATATCTTTAAAAAGTCTAATATATAGTGATGATGAAAATAGTAGTATAGTTACATGCAATCAAAACACACCGAGCATTTTGGTGGGAACTACTGCAAATCAATGAAGTCTGATACTACTCCATTTATCAACATGGATGCAAAATTAACAATAAGCATGTTATACATGATAAACATATACAAATAGAGACAATAAAATACAGTTGAAAACATAAAATTTATAAGAACATAATTCTTTTACATGAAAACAAGTAAATAAAGTCCATGAACTAGTTCTAATTCTTAATGAGTGGTTCAAATACACTTTAAATGGGTCCAAATAAGTATTAAAACAAGTTCAAAATGGGTCAAAAGCAGAAAATCAGTTATAAAATACACCAAAACAATCAGAAAGCCCAACAAACCGGTTCCCTATATACCCGAATCAGTTAGAAAACAATATAAAACCGCTCCCATGTCTAGAACACCATGAACATGTGGAACATGCATTGTGGATCTGAGAACAAGTATGTTCCTTCTAGATAGTTTCTACAATGCTAGATTTACTTTTACCAAAATCCGGAGTTACAGATCTTCAAAAAATGGTAGAAATTGGGGAAGCTGGCATCTTGACAGATGCAGTGGCCACAAGCCAAGGTGGAATTAGGTCATGAGCCCATGTCGCCACCGACCTCTAGCTCCATTGAGTTGGAGAGCCACCACCATGCGGTGGTCGATCGTTTCTTTTTTTTTAGAACCAATGTAATACAGGCACTCTCTGGCAGCTCACATGTGTCCTAATGGGATGGACGAAAGCCCACTCTGCTTTAGCATAGGCGAGGAGGAGGAATGAGATATCGATGGGTGGAGAACCTGTGTCGATGAGTTAGGGGAGAGCTTTTGTGCTTCCTTATGAAGCACCATAAATTTCATGGTGGCTATCCATATGAAGGCAGTGCCACTATGAAAGACCTAGTGCTTTGTTTCCTTGTGCTAGTAAATTCCTTTGTCATGAAATCCTTCAGACCAGAAAGATCTTCGCATGACTTCTTTATGTGAGTGATGCACCCTCCCTCTGTGTCTCTCCATATGTGTCAACGACAAATTAGTTCTTACCATTGTTTCCATTACTCAAGCCGACATTCTCACTTTCGCTTCGTCCACACCTGCTTGCACGAGTGGTTGACCCTTTTTTTCTGATCCTTCGATAAAAAGGTTTATTCTCTTCGTAAAAAATATGAGGTAGAACCAATAAAGATTTTTTTTTATTCATCCCTGAAGTTGAATACCTCATTCAAGATTTTTTTTTTATCTCCCACTATGCCTCTCCATTGATAGATCAGGAGAAGAAATTACTTGTGTCTCACTATTTTCTCGTTCAGGCGGCTTGATTTTGGCAGACTATAGCAATTTTTCATTTAAGCTCTCATATGAGGTATGTATTCGTCTCAATGTCTGCATCTCTCCCTCAGCCAACACATCTTTTGCCCTCTGAAACCTCTCTATTTGCAGCTATATCTATTTGTGGATACATCTCTAATCCATCTATCTCACTCATTTTGTCCCCCTTTCTTTCTGTAGCTGCAGATTTCTAAAACAGTCACAATCTTCTTCTTTTTGCTGTTGACATGTGAGAACATCTCTCACTCAGCTCTCTCTTTCTCTCTATAGCATTTGACTTGTTTTGATGTGGTTTTTCTCATCCCTATATAAACTAACTGTGTGCATCCACTTGATGCATAAGCTTCAAAAACTTTTGATAAGCTGCATCCAACATTTGCATCAGACAGCCACAATGTCAGATTGGGCCTAGCAAGTGATGGATTTAATTCTGCTCAAATTTTAAGTGTCATATAATGTGGCCAGTGTTGTTAGTTGCATATAACTTGCCTCTATGGGTTTATATGAAGCAAACATAAAAAATAATGACATTGTTAATTTATGATCAAACAAGACTTGATAATAAAATAGATGTTCTTTTACAACCACTAAATTATGAGCTAAAGTTGCTATGAGACGAAGGTGTTAAAACATATGATGCATCAATAGAACAATACTTCCAAATGTGGGTTGCATTACTATGAACATTTACATGACTTTCTAGCTTATGCAAACCTATCAGGTTAGAATGCAAAAGGAAAACTAATATGTCCTATATGCAACAAGGATACTTGCTCACCTTATTTGAAGCACAACATAAAAATTTGTTATATAGGGCATCAGAGATTCTTCTCTGCAGGTCATAAGCTTAGGTTTAATAAATTTTCATTTGATGGTGATGTTTTGAGAGAGTTGCTTCTCCTCCATTATGTGGGAAAGATGTAATGAAACAACTGAATGAGACAGATAGTGATTAACGTTATACTTGGAAAAGGAAAAACATATTTTTACCTTATTAAAACATAATATGTTGTGTCACAATTTTGATTTAATGCACATAAATTAAAATACATGTGACAACATTATTTCCACACTATTAGATATAAAGGGGAAGACAAAAGATCATTTGAATGTACATTAGACCTACAAGACATGAACATAAAACATGCATGGCATCCACAATTTTTAGAAAGAAAAATATATTAACCTGCTGCATGCTACTATATGAGCAAAGAAGAAACATATATTTTTTGCAAACTAGAACTAAATGTGTATACCTTTGCAATGATAAACTGATAACTTTGTAAAAAGTGGCTTAAACTCTTAATTTTGCTATTATTAAGAATATCAGATCCGTATAATTCCAAGAATTAGTTCCCGCAGTGAATTTTAAATTTTAAAAGTAGTAGATCAAAGAAGAAAGTTAAAAGCTGCTCAATGTTAACCTTTCTCTCGGAAAAATAAAGTTTCGTGTACACGCGTTTCCCTTTACATTATTATAAATCAAATTTGGATTCATATTTCTTTTCTTTTTTTAGGAAAAAGGGAATAATTCAACAAGCAAAGATAAAGCTGAGCAAAGGATACCGAAGTGAACTGAACTGGGTTAATTTGGACGGAATAAATAGTCCGGTGCGGATTGGAGCCAATGAGAGCTCGCCATTGAACTGAATTTTGCTTACTAACCTTATGCGGATACAATCAAATTTAAAAACAGTCGTCTGAAACGTCGAAGCCTAGCGAGTGGCGGTTGGAGGAGGTTGAAGCGCGGAGGATGATGGCTTGCTTGGTGCCACCACTACCTGCCATTGCTGATGGCTTCTCTCCCTCTCCCCTGAAACTTGTGCAACAGAATAGATTGGTATCTGCGTTCCAATCTCCAAAGTCTCTGAGCGAGCTCAGAGCGTTGCACGGTCGGATGATAACCACTGGGCTGCGACAAAACGATCTGGTGCTTGGGAAGTTTATCATCTGCTGCTCGTCTTCGAATTGCATGGAGTACGCGCGCAAAGTATTTGACGAAATGTCCCGTCCAAGTGTCTTCTTTTGGAATGCCATGATCAAGGGGTACCAACAGAATGGGGATCATGTGGAGGTTCTTCGCTTGTATTTTCAGATGAGGAGTTGTGGGTTTGATTCGGACGCCTTCACTTTTCCGGTCGTCCTCCGATCGTGTTCCCCTTTGAAAAGAATTCGCGAGGGCAAGGGAATACACGGATTGGTCTTGAAGACTGGGTACGCGACGAATGTTATCGTGCAGACGGCCCTGATGGATCTCTATTCGCTGTCTGGGTGCGTAGCTTCCGCACGTCATGTGTTTGATGAAATGCCTGAACGAGATGTGATCTGTTGGAACACAATGATAGCAGGGTATAGCAGATGCGGAGACTTTGCAAATGCTGAGGATCTTTTCCATAAAATGCCTGAGAAGGATGAGTCATCGTGGAACACTCTCATAGATATGTACTGCAAGGCAGGTGATGTGGAGACTGCTCGTAGATTGTTCGATGAAATGCCCAAGAAGGACATTATCTCTTGGAATGCCATGATATCTGGGTATGTGCACATTGGAGACATGGAAGCAGCACGCCTTCTTTTTGATGAAATGCCTAGGAGAAGTGTCGTCTCATGGAACGTGGTGATCACCTGTTGTGTACATCACCGACGTTTTACTGATGCTTTGGATCTCTTCCGCGAGATGCAAAGATCGGATGTCAGGCCGAATGAGGTCACTATGGTGGCGGTGCTTCCAGCTTGTGCTCATCTGGGAGCAATGGATCTAGGACAATGGATTCATGCTTATATTAACAAGAACCGGATTCGGATGGATGTGTATGTGACGACAGCACTTATAGACATGTATGGCAAGTGCGGTAATGTGGAGGAGGCACGCCGGGTTTTTGAGATGGCGAAGGAGAAGGATGCATTCTCTTACAGTACCATGATCGAGGTCTTGGCATTGAACGGAAAGGCCGAGGAGGCCTTTCAGATATTTTCATATATGCAGAGTCATGGATTAAAGCCGAATGGTGTCACTTTTGTTGGGCTCCTTACCGCCTGCAGCCATGCAGGACTGGTGGAGAAGGGCCGCATGTATTTCAACATGATGAAGAGTGAGTATAATTTGGAGCCCAAGTCTGAACACTTTGGTTGTATGGTAGACCTTCTCGGCCGTGCTGGCTATCTTGACGAGGCTTTTGAGCTTATCAAAAGTATGCCAATGGAACCTCATGTTGTTGTATGGGGAGCTCTACTTAATGCGTGCAGAATTCATGGGAATGTCAAGCTTGCAGAAACTGTTGGCTTTCGTCTTATAGAATTGAACCCTACCAACTGTGGGAATTATGTCCTGTTAGCCAATATTTATGCAAAAGCCAACAGGTGGGATGATTCTGTTAGGGTGAGAAAGATGATGAAGGATAGAGGTGTCGTCAAGAAGCCTGGCTGCAGTTCAATTGAGGTGAACAATAGTGTCCATGAGTTCATTGCTGGGGATAACTCACATCCACATTGTGCAAGAATATATAGAAAGCTACAAGAAGTAACCGAGAGACTAAAGAGGGAAGGATATGTGCCTGAGGTTTCTTCTGCGCTACATGATGTGGACACGAACGAAAAAAAGCAAGCCCTTTCTTATCACAGTGAAAAGCTAGCTGTCGCCTTTGGACTCCTCAGTACTACTCCTGGTACTCCAATTCGGATAGTGAAAAATCTCCGTGTTTGTGAAGACTGTCATGTCATGATGAAGATGATATCCCAACACTATGATAGGAATATAATTCTTAGGGACTGCAACAGATATCACCATTTTAATAATGGTTCTTGTTCGTGCTCAGATTATTGGTAAACTGCTGTTGAAAGCCTTGCTAATAAAATAAACTATACAATCTTTTTTCTTAATGCTTGTTCGTGGTGATACACATCTATCAAATATACAACTCCCCAGATTTCTCAATCGTGGTTCATTCTTCATGCCTCGGGATGCTGTTTCTTAGTTTTCATGATGTTCTAATGTGTGAAACAAGCATCAAGCTAAGTTTCTGGCGTCATTGAAAGAGTCCTACAGTTTATTATAAATGGCGTTGATCATAGTATTTATATGTGAATGTCCCAAAGTGAATAGTCAACCTGCCACCAGTGCCATTGCTACAGAGGCCCTTGAGTTCCAAATGCTTCCATAGGGTCTCAGACGTGCTCCACATAGATTCATACCGTTCGCCATTGAATACGGTTACAACGGCTGATTCACAATCTGATCACCAGTAGTCGCCACAAGAACAGACTCCATCCTTAAAATGGTGGAAACGGTTTCGATCCCTCACAATGATCTCTCTATTGTAAATCTTAGATATCAATTTGGTTGCAAGATGGCAATCATCACAAGCTCGAATATTCTTCACTACTCTTATCGGAGTGTTAGGACCTGTGCTTATAAGCCCAAAGGCGATAGCCAACTTCTCGCTGTGATGGCACAAAGCATTCATTTTACCCTCGTCGTCGATATCATGCACTACCAGACTAGTCTTTGGCACATAACCCTCAGCCTTTAGTCTCGCAGCAACTTCATCTAGCATCAAGTAGATATCCTTTGATCTAGGATGAGTGCCATCTCCAACCATGAACTCATGCACCATGTTGTCCACCTCAATTGAACTACAACCAGGTGTCTTCTGAATACCTCTATCTTTCATGAACTTCCGCACCTTCGCAGCGTCCTCCCACATTCCTGCAGATGCATATATATTTGACATAAGCACGTAATTCCCACCATTATAAGGGTCCAATTCCATGAGCTTTTCCATTACACCCTCCGCCAGCGGCACCCTTTTGTGGATATAACAAGCATTGAGAAGGCTTCCCCACAAGATTCCACTGGGCGCGATGGGTATGCCTTTAGCAATCTCATAAGCCTCATCCACATGACCTGCCCTCCCGAGAAGGTCCACCAAACATCCGTAGTGTTTGATGTTAGGCACGACACCGTACTTGTGATTCATGCTATGAAATAACTCTTTGCCCTTATCCACTAAACCAGCATGATTGCAGGCAGATAATACTCCAACAAATGTGACATTGTCAGGAATTACATCACACTCTTGCATTTTCCAGAAGAGATCCAGAGCCTCGTCTCCATGGCCATGCATAGCCAGCCCCCCAATCATGGAATTCCATGTGAAAACGCTTCTGTCAGACATGTCGTTGAACACATCTGCAGCTTCTTGAATGCACCCACATTTCATGTACATATCTATAAGGGCTGTGCCAATTGCCTGGTTGATGCATACCTCATTTCGACCAATGTACTCGTGAACCCATCTGCCCAGTTCTAAGCCCCCCAAATGCGCACAAGCAGATAGCACATTAACAAGAGTGAAATCATTTGGCTCCATCCCTGAAACCAACATCTCATGGAACAAAGCCAGTCCCTCATTGAACCGCTGCTGCTGCACATACCCGGTAATCATCGCCGTCCACGAAACCGTGTTTCTATTTGGCATCTTATCGAACACTATGCGTGCAGCTTCGAGATCTCCATTATTCGCATAGAAACTGACGAGCGATGTCTGCGCAAATACGTCAGATGCTAGATTTTCATATTTGAAAATGTGGGCGTGAACTTCTCTGCCCTCAAAGATGCCACCGCATGACTTGAGAAGGAAAGGATATGTAAAATTATCAGGCAAGACACCTCTCTCCTGCATCTGAAGAAAGAGGCGCATCCCTTCTTCGCCAGCGTCGCTGGACGCGTACCCTCTAATGATAGTGTTGAACAGGAAAGGTGTTGGTTCCGGGATTCTGTCGAACACTTCTCGGGCATAGTGTACATAAGACGAATTGACCAAACGCTCGACGAGCTTAACAAGAAGAACATCGGTGTGAGCATGGTTTTCTTTTATGATTCTGGTATGGACTTGCTTGATGTGGTTCAAATTCTTGCATTCTTGAACTAGAGAAATGGGTAAAGATCGAACTTGAGGCCATCTAGAAGAAGAAGGAGAAACCAAAGTTGGGGACTCTTTCGACAGATGAAGCGGCGGATAAACAAGATGGACAGCAAAACTTGTCGCAGTAATGGTGTCCACCATCTTTATCAATCAACAAATGAGGCAGAGCGTCTACTACAAAGAGGAAGAGGTGATTCTGCTAGCCCAATAAGAACAAAAGAACAGAGACGAGTGATTCATGGCTTGGCAGGCTTCAACGATTGCATTCTGGAACAGTCACTACATAAATTTTGATGAACGATCCATATCTTATCCTTTGTCACATTCGCATTTGCCCTTACGGAAATAAAAAATTTCAAGAAAGAACGATCTTCGTAAAGAAATTTATTTGCGGGCTTTTATTACTTTAGATCCATTACCTTTCTATTAATTTTGGAAGGGGCTAGTATTGCTGAAATTTCTCAGATAGGCATAACAATTTCATAACAAGTAATATGTTATAAGGCCCTAATTAGTGACATTGAAGACCCCTTAAGGGCAAAAGCATAATCCCAAAAAATTATTTCCATATAAAAGACAAAATATGTCCCTCTAATGACAAGGGAGGAACACGAGTTCCCATATTAGCTACTTAAACGCTGAAAACAGCCTTAAAAAAATTTCTATGCGACTCTCTATAGACTTATCCCCAAAGAGGTTAGCATAATGGACAGACTGGAGGGGGTAGGCAGCTACTTTTTGTTTTGAATCCTCATGAGGCATTAATTCTCTATGCAGCAAAAGGAAGCCACCAACACCAACTTGCAAGTTGAAATCTGTGGAGGTGGCATTTTGAAGCACCAAAAGTCAGCCCTCTACTTCAAGGAGAAGAGGGGTTGGGTAGGGGCTTCAATTTTTTGTTGAGCAGTGAGTCTCCTTGTTCACCCGAAAACCCTCTATCTAAACTTTTGTGAAGGGACCTTACTTGGGTGGTCTTGAGCTTCTCAAAGTCGGGCCTTAATTGGGTCAGACTTAAATGGAATTGGTCTTTTGTCCAGATATTGATGTGATGTTTTCTGAAACCAAACTCGGGTCTGAGTGTAGCCATGAGTTTTCTTTTGAACCACATGCCGTCACCAGAAGCCCATCGATTCACGGTGTTGAGGTTGCAGAGAGCTGCTACGCTACTGTTTCTAGTGTACTAAGTTCACCAAGTTGTCTATTGAATGTTCCTTGCTTCACTAGATTGCTGCCTTGGGGGAAGGTGTATCATTAGAGGCTCGATTACAGAGAAGGTACATATATTATACTGCATATGGAATGTCTTTCATTTGATTTCATCTCAACCTATTGACACCCTATTTAATGCAAAAGAGAGTTATTGGGATACCATTTGAAAACCTGTCTTAAATAAGGATCTAACATTTCTGGCATCTTCCTAAAATAATGGGAGGCCTTTACTACTCCCAATTTGTCCTTTTGTTTGTGCAAGGTATAATCAGTCCTACAAGCGGTCAAGGAAATGTATATCAAATAATTTATTTACATTCATGCTAGGATGTCTATTAAATTCCAATCTTTTAAAAGAAGTGTAGAACACAAAGCTTACAGAATTTATGTTTGGAAGACATGCTATTTTAGTTTTTATTTTATGAACTGTAATATGAAGTTCCTAACATGTTCATGATAAGAGTAAATCAACAAAACATGATTTTAGGGATTTTCAAAATAAGAAGGTCCTGGAAATCAAGCAAATCGCTGAAGACGTTGAGGATCTTGATATCATTGGAAAGATGAAAATTAATAATGGTTTTAAGTATTACTTATCTTTCATTGATGATTATTCTCGTGTGGGTTGGATATATTTCTTTAAAACCAAGGCCGAGGTGTTTTCTAAATTTCAAATAATTTACAACATGGTAGTCACTCAGTTTGAAACAAAAATTAAGACCTTACGGACGGACAATGAGACTGAATTTATAAACAAGAATTTTGAGTCCTTTGTCAATGAGGTTGGTATACACCACTAGACTACATGTAGAGAAACACCTCAACATAACAGAGTTTTTGAAAGAAGAAATAAGCATTTACTTGAAGTTACCATTTCGTTGCTTTTCCAAAACAATATTCCAGAACGTTTTTGAAGTGAAGCAATTTCAGCAGCCAACTATATTATAAACAAGCAACCAAGACACTACCTTGAAAATAGGTCCCCTATTGAAGTTCTTAAAGAAAGGAAACACACTATTGAACATCTTAGAAAGTTTGGGTGCATTGTATATGTTTGGAAATCTCCCAAACATCGAAACAAGTTACAGCCTCGTGCCATAAAATGTGTGTTTCTCGGATATTCCCCTATCAAGAAAGGGTATAGATGCTTTGATGTGGTTTCAAGAAAAATGTATATATCTCGCGATGTTAGATTTGATGAATCGCAAGCATATTTTGAAAATTGTCCTCAGGGGGAGACACAAGTTCATCCTCAAAGGGAGAAAATAAACTCAAAATTTCAGTCTCTCCCTCTTCCTAATGTTTTTCCTATGGCAAATGTTGAGAATGGTGAACTTTCTATCCAAGTCCAAAATAATGAAGATGCCACTCCTATCGTTGAAAGAGTTGATAGTGACTCACGACAAATCGCTGCAACTGAAACACAACCAGAAAACACCCTGCGGCAATCGGAAAGGATTCACCAACTTCATTCACAGCAAGTTACTACAACTAAGACACAACAAGAGAACATTCTTTGGCGCTCAGAAAGATTTCATCAATAGCCCGAACGATACAAAGATTTTGCTATCTGCAGTATGGTTAAATGTCCGATAAAAGCGTGCATTGATTATGGTGCTTTCTCTCAAACTCAGACAACCTTTTTTATGCAGTTAAACAAAATTTCTGAACCAGGGACATTTGAAGAGGCCGTTCAATATTCTTGTTAGAGAAAATCCATGAGGGACAAATTCGATGCTCTAACAAAAAATGACACATGGGAACTCGTATATCTTCCTCCAGGTAAAAAACCCGTCAGTTGAAAATGGGTATTTAAACTGAAATTTCATAGTGATGGAACTCTTGATATACATAAAACTCGTCTTGTTGCTCGAGGCTTCTCTCAAACAGAAGGGATTGACTATACAGAAACCTTTGGTCCAGTGGCAAAGATGACAACTTTTCGTACCCTAATAGCTATTGCCTGCAATTGTGAGTGGGATTTATTTCAGCTTGATATAAAAAATGCTTTTTTTCAAGGTAATTTACAAAAATAAGTCTACATGAAAATTCCTCAAGCCTCAATTATGAAAACCAGAAAAATCTTGTTTGCAAATTGAAGAAGTCTATCTATGGACTCAAACAATCCCCACGAGCTTGGTACTCAAAGCTCAGTTCTGCCTTGATCAAATTTGGGTACAAACGCAATGTTTCAGACAACTTTTTATTCATTCATCATTACCAAAATAAAATTGTTTTGGTTCTAGTTTATGTGGATGATATTGTCATCATAGGTCATTCCGAGAGTATAGTTGAGACGACTAAACGATATCTCCATCAAAAGTTTGAGATAAAAGATCTAGGAAGATTGAAATACTTCCTAGGAATAGAGGTAAGTCACTCCAAGAAAGGTATGTTTTTATCCCAATGGAAATATGCTCTTAATCTATTGAAGGAAATAGGAAAACTTGGAGTGAAGCCAACAGTCACATCAATAGAGGTAAATCACAAACTTGACAAGATAGATCGTGAAGAATCAATACAAGATGCAAAATAGTATCAATGTATTGTTGGAAAATTGATATATTTGGCTATTACAAGGCCTAACATTACCTATGTAGTTAGTGAAGTAAGCAAGTATATGCATGCCCCCTAACGAGCTCATTTCTCTGCTATTGATCTAATTTGAAGGTACTTAAAAGAAGATCCAAGACGTGGTATTTGGATGAAGCGAAATGAAAATATCGATATAAAAGGTTTCTTAGATGCAGACTGGGCTGAAAGTATATCAGACAGAAAGTCAACTATAGGGTTTTGTATTATGGTTGGAGGCAATTTGGTCTCATGGAAAAGTAAAAAACAGAAAGTGATTTCAAGATCCAGCGCCAAGGCTGAATATAGAGCAATGGCAAACACTACATGTGAACTCATTTGGCTCAAAGCGATGCTAAAGGAAATAGGCTTTGAACAATCTCATCCCATGATGTTGTATTGTGAAAATCAAGGTGCAATACATATAGTTGCAAACTCAGTTTTTCACGAAAGGACAAAGCATATTGAAATTGATTGTCACTTTATATGCGATAAGGTTCAAAACAAAGAAATCATCATTCCTTTTGTCAGAAGTGAGGAGAAATATGCTAATATCTTCACCAAAGCAGTTACGAGAGAAAAACTTAGAAGCACTATGATCAAGTTGGGAGTCGTTAACATACACTCCCAACTTGAGGGGGAGTGTTGAAATGGTTCTTCAGAAGGCTCGTTATGGCAATGCTATTCATGGTATTTCCATGATTAGTTGGATAGTGTTACCTATATTAAAATTTGTCCACCATGGATTGCCATTAATTTTTCTTTCCATGATTTCTTGCCTTGTAACTGTTGTATTCACTCACGTTAAATAGTGATTGTAAAGTGAAAAAACATAGAAGAGAAATATACAATACAAGCTCTCCCTTGCTTCCCGTGGATGTAGGCATACATGCCAAACCACGTATATTCTGTGCTTTCTCATTCTTCTCTCTAATTTTTAAAATATTTCTTAGCAGGTGCGAGATTTCATTAGTATAGTTTGTTTCTGATCCTCATTCGAAAGCTGGCTGGCATGTCTTGACTACATGTTTACTGGGTAAGAACAACCTTTTTTGTTATGTGGTGGAAAAAAGAATCAGATTCCTTCAATAGCCAAGTTCTTTTGCAGAGCTTCACATGAAAAAAAATATGGAAGCCTTTGCAAACAAATTTATTTATTTGATTAATCAGAAATATAACGGGAAACCAATCCACCACCATGAATACCGGTGATGATATTCCACCGTATAGCTGCTTACAACAGGGATTTGCTAAACTGGTGACTACTTTCACTGCTTTACATGTGTATAGTGGTATGAATTGACAACAATGGCGGTAATTTCACTGGTACAGCAGATATGTACCAGTGAATATTTTCATTGGTATAAATTTCATATCCAACTCAGCCTATAGTGGTGATTTTGTTGATCCAGTATAGAGCTTTTTTGTAGTGTAGCAAGGAAAAGGCACAATTATATGGACAAAGTTGAATGACTTTGTGGATTCGAAGTTATGACCTCCTTGAATTACACCTTCATAAATCTGGTCACTAGGTCTAACTCAGTGAGCATTAGCGCTGAGTCTCGATCTCTGTTTTACTACATTATTAATACAGAAAGACATGTTAAAGTTTGTGAATATATTACACCAAGATATTATTTTCTCGATTTCTTAATGTTATAAAAACTTAGTAAGACCCTTTATTATATAAACATACCATATAGTTAGTATAGTGAGGGCATTCCATTTTATATTCAATTGAGGACTTACACATATAAAGAGATGCAATATTGAGGTTAGAAAGCCAATGCATAATATTTTAATCATATTGTCAATGCTTTTACAATTAATCAACGTTTTGTTTCAAATGTAATCAACCAGACTGCATGCATCAAGTTCAAAATTTTTGGGCAAATTTTTTAGCAAATAATTAAACATGCATTATATTTCTCAAGTATAATTTTAAGAATGTTAGCATTTTGTTTTTGTACCAAAAAATAATGAATAATAAAAGGGTTACTGCATTAGGAGGATCCTATATTTAATGTGGTAAAGAGGTGACCTTTTGGTAGGGTTTTCAAACTCTGATATATCTGAACTGTTGCATAACTGTACCAAGCTTGAATCTAATTAAAAAGTGGATCATTTATCATCATCGAGCTCATATAAATGAAAGGAAAGTGGGCCCAAACCCTACAAAGGCCCAAATCTACACTTTGATCTCTATATTATGGCATTTCAAAGTTCTCAATCTCCACATAATTGAGAAAGGTTCAGCCTCATAGCAGCTTGTGGCTTCAAAAGACAGACAAGGGAAATGAGTTGGTTCATTTTGATTCTTTCTATTTCTAGCATGTGAAAACCATGCCTAGAACGTGGCACTTTGCAACGAATTCAATTGCGTATTCATGCTAAACAGAGCAAGATATCACCTTTAGCCTTCAATTGATCCATTTGGGTCTAATTAAACGTCTTTTTGGATCTTTTGTGTATCTTTAGTTTGTACTCGAATATTATATATGGTCTAGAAAGTGATCCATATATAATTAGGCAGTTTTTGTAAAAAGTTTTATTTTTGTTAATTAGGTGGATAATTTCTATAGATGACTTTATGTAAGTATATTTTCAAGAAAAGCGGAGGAATCTTGACTGAATAAAAAATTATACATCATCTTTAACTATATGAGAGGTTTGGGGTTGCTCATTTGATTTGAACTTGTTTCACAATTTCATTTGAATCATTATTTTTTTTAATGTTAGTTCCTTCATTTGCAATTTCTTCTAATTCTGCCCTTGCCTTGTTCCTTTCATTGTTCTTGTTTTTTCAACTTTTGAATATGTTATTCTTTGGTTACTTAAAGCCTTCTTATTCAGTTGTATTGTTTTCCATTATGAAGTACTAAAGGGAGAATATACATATGTATATATATATAATTTATACATATCACTACCAAAGAAAACATGTTAGTGGCATGTCATTACTGGAAGGATACATGTGCCTGGTAAACATATATATATATAACGGCGATTTGTGTCACCGGTAGATGTATACTGGTCATGTGACCACCGTTTTAGATAAGGTGTTATTCTACCCTAGACATGGGACACCGTTCCCCTGTTGGAAAAACTCTTTCTTGACTCACCATTGACTATAACATCTTTCTCTTTCTCTAGATTCTTAGTAGTCCAATGCCCTTGAGCTCGGAACAGGAAATTAGACACGTGTTTCTGGCGATTCAGTTTATTTCTTTTGTTTTTTGTGTAGGACAAATGGAAGCTATAGCTGTGAGATCTGAAATGCCGGTTGCTTATGTCTCTTTTGAAACATTGGGTTTATCTTCATAAGGATGGTGCATTTTTTAATATTCAGATTGAAGGAAGCACCAAATCATTGCCTAAGTGTAACATTTTTACCTTTTTCTTGTTTGGATTCGCTTCCCGTTTTATCTCCCAAAGGAACCGATCTTTCTCTAGCTGTTTGTATTTCTTATAGGACTAAAACTATTGAATGTAATTCTCGGTTATGTTGCTTGTAGTTTGAATGAGAAAGATAGAGATCGATTGCACCATTCAACATTAGATTCTCTAAAAGAACTCCTCTTCACTCATTGAGGTCATAGCATGATGTCCTTTTTGTAGGTCAAAAATTACCACATCTCTTGTGTTGCAGGAGCGTAGAGGATTTTGATGATTTCAATCATTTTTTATTTTCAAAATTCAGATTGGAGCAGTAGCTAGTAATATATTAATGCAATGAACTCCCACATTTTGCTTCAAAAGCTTACTTGAGGAAGAAGAGAAAAAATTAAGTTTCCATTTGAGTTTTTTTTCTTTTCCTTTTGTTTTCTTTCTTTTGGAAGCTATATTAAGATGTCAAGCATGTGATTGTGTATTGATGAGCTTGTTCCTTTTCCAGACTCTCATTGGAATTCTAGTGAGATAACTGAAGAGAACCTTGTGCTCAAGGTGACTTGGCTCACCATGTGATGGTCTCATATGAACCATGTCATGCTCCACCACAAATTATTTTTGCTGGATATTGTGGTATTTTTATTGCTTACTTTATATCTTTGTGTTGGTGTACTTTGATCTATTATTTTGTTGCAATTTCTTGGAAATTTCCTACTCTTGTTGCAATTTCCTTTCCTTTTCTTTTCCTGTTTTCAGCTAGCAAAGTGTTTGCAAGCACCTATGGAACTGCTTCTGTTTACGATATATATATGCCTCTATAATGCTGGACGGTTGGTGCCATTTTTGAAGATGAGTCCATGTATAATATTGTTGGCTATTGCTTGTCATGCCTTTGTATTCTGCCTTTTGAAGTCAAGCTTTAACCTCATAAGCCTTCCTTAGATGTACAGCATTTGTTTTTCTCTTTAGTTTGATAATTAGAACAAGACATGTTCTTATCTTGGATTCATAATATGCCAGTCTAACTTCTTCTAGAAAAAATCACTTGATCTTCAGCCACAAGTCCTGACTCTATAAAGTCCTAGGTATATAGCTCTTGATCTACCACTCTAAAAAGAAAAAAATAGTAACTTATCTTCTTCTTCTTCTTCTTCTTCTTCAAGTTACCTATATTTAACCTCATAGCTAGGCATGCAAGTCCATAGAGCTTCGTTCTTTTGGAGAGTCAGACATGGTTACAACCTTCAGTTGAAAGATAAGATTAGGTATACATAAAAAAAGGCAGATACATGGTATGGATGCCAGAGAAGCTTGTATATTAGAGCTCCCATGAAATTGCTTCATTAAATCATCATGTTAGGCTCATGATCTAGTTGCTCAGCTAGCTGAGTCCTGCACAAATAGAGGATACTAAAGGCTCGATGAACTCATAGTTACTCTAGTGATCTGACATTCATAATTTTGACTTGGATGAAATCAGGAAATAATGTTTCTCTAGTTTCACCTATAGCAATACAAATCATCTTTTGCTCTCTTTCATTCTCTTTATCTCTCTCTCCAAACTTTTGCTTTCAACATCATACTTCTAAGTGTTTTATTTTCAGTTTGGCATTAAATTGGAAAACATTATAGATGCCCAGATGAGAATTCATTATTATTGTATAAGGTATATATCTATGGCAATTTCAAAAAAAATATATATTCTTTTTTATGGTAGTTAATTATGGCTATTCAACTCTTGATAAATTACTAAATGCAAAGATTGAAATCTATAAATAAAAGATGATCAACCTTCTCTTCCTTTTACTTCAAGCACTCAACAACTTTGAGGAAGAGAAACTCGTCAACTTCATGCCCTTTAGGTACGTCATGACTCATTCACTTTCCGGTCTTTTCTTGTTCCTAATCCATTCTTGACCTCTATATTCACTTATTTTTTCTTCTTTAATTGTTTCTTTTACATTTGTCTAAGGAAGAAGACAAATTGGAGGACTGCATATGCTTTTTATGGTGACCTTAACTTATTTTCTTTGTCTTCTTGTTGTTTCATCTTCTTCCTTCACATCAATTCGTATCTCCATATTTGTCCTGCCTTTGTTCATAATCATAGTTAAAGAGGAAAGTGCATGGGTTCTAGGTTTTTCTTAAGGTGAGATCCAACATATTATATATTGTTTCCTTCATTTCCTTCTTTTGCATCCAAGAAATTTTAGATTATTTTATTAATTTCAACTATTTCTGCCATCTTTGGGTGCATCATATTTTTTCTACAAGTTTATCATGATCAATAGCTTTGGGGTGATGATGCAGCTGAATTCAAACCAGAGGTTCTTATCAGGAGTTTCAAATGCCTCAGTGCATCAGTTGGCCTTCTTTCCATTCAGTTTAGGTCCATGTATCTGTCTTGGTAGTGCTAGGATACTAGCTAATTGCAGCTTCTTGTGACAGTCAGTTTGTAGGAGCAGCAGAGTCGGGAAAGATTAAGAAATCCTGCTTCGAGAAAGTAGGTGGTGAGACAATTGTAACATTGCAACCTTGTTATTTTGGAGGGACAAATGCTTCGTCGACTATGATTTTGATTGTGGCCTTATGTGGTTTATTTGATCTAGGTTAACCATCAATGATGTTGTGCTTTCTTCCAGTGTTCAACAACAATTATAGTTGCATATATTTCTAAAAATGGTAATCATCAAGCTCATCGGCCTATCACCTATGACTACATGGACTCATATTGCTCTAGAGGTGGTGTTTCTTTGGCTTCTTCTTATGCTACTTTCATTGTTTTCTTATGCGTGCACATATACTCACACACATGAAATCTAAAATTATATTCTCGGGGGTTGCTAATTAACCACTAAAAATTGATACATGTTTGTATTTGAGCATAGTATTAAAGCTAATTTTTATATTTCAAAGGAACATACAAGCATCAAGGTAATAGACGATGCTACTAGAGCAACACTACTCCACCATGTATTGGACATGATTCTTTCCTTGAATATCTAGATTTTGTTCAAATATAATATTAAATGCTTCTTTATTTTTCATTTTTTCCTTCAGAAGAGTTTACCTTTGTTTTTTCTTCCTATTCCTATTGGAGTATGATGTCACTGAATAAGTGTCTGGTCTTCCCTGCCTAATTAGATACTGATTTTAGAAAGTGGCCATAATAAAGTGACTTAATTATCTTATAATGGTGTCCTGCTCTTGTTTTGCAATTATTACAATATTTATAGCTGTTGTCAAACACATTCAATCACATAATAGCATCCATGTTCTCTACCAGAAATCTTTGATGCTATGTTAGTTTTTTGTCCAATCTTACTAAATTCAAGAAAGCACAAAATTTTCTTCATACCGACTTATTAAGAAGCGATTGGCTAGTTGAAAAACACAATAATACAAACTCATTTAAAGCTTTACTATGGGTAAAGACTTAGAGACTATTAAAGAACAATGGTGATCATTGACTGTACATTTTACTCTAGACTTTTGTGTTCTGAACTTCATGCAACAACATAAATGTTTTTCATCTCATAATGGAGTCGGATGGAAATGATGGCACCTATGTTCTTAGAAGCTACCTGGTGCAGTGTGTGGTACATGATCCAAGTGTGGCATTTGCACTTGGCTTTAAGGATTCAATCTTTTTTTTATCTTGGTTTGTGCATATTAATCAAATGCGCTATAGAAGGCTATTAAGAGTGATTGTAGAAGTTCTTTTGCATTTCTCCTTGTATCTCTACCAAAGTATTACCATGTTCCCTCTACATCAATTTAAACATGGGAAGCACTTTTGCTATTTAGATGTGAGACCATTTGTATTAAATGTGTTAGTGTGCATTGAAGTGTTGACTTGGTTCTAGTAAAAATTGTGAAGTGTTAATGTTCATACATTGTATCGTGCTATTTTAAAAAAGTTGCCTTTTGCTTGCTTTCCATTTCAATTCATTGATTTAATTTGTGGAACTTGTTAATTTTGATTTCAAAGGTATGAGTTGTGTTTTTTATAGTCAGATTTAGAATTTCAAGTAGCTAATTAAGTTGCAAGTAGGTCAGAAAGCAATCATATTATGCATGATATAAGTTAAATTTTTTCCACTTCATTTTGCAAAATTTTATTAAAAACAAGAACTTGGAATGGTAGACGAACATCCTTTCGAAGGTTTCTTGGATGAATTTTGGCTTGAAATTTTTTACATTACTTGGTCGACATGACTAGAATCTATAGGTAAAACTTCATTTAAATTTGGATTTGATTTGATCAATTTTCAAGAGCCATTTTGCATTCCTGGTTTTTTCGATTTTACAAAAATTGGACAGAACACATATGAACCCAAGCATCATCCGAACATTTTGGACTCTCTATTGGTAGAAATGCAAAAGCCTTTGCATCTAAATTAACCTATTTAAATTAAATACCTATGCACTTAAATTTGCCTTAGAGAAAAATTCATATTCATAAAATAAGCCATCCATAAAGATGGAAATACATGGTAAAAATTGCTAAGAAAAAAAAAATCTTAGCTTACTTCTTTTTTAATGTTTAAACATGTCCAATATACTATATAGCTAATGGTGGTTTTTTTATTTTTTGCTCAATTAAAATAGATAGCATATTTTTAGCTATTTGTTAGAAAGTTGACATTCGTAATTACTTCAAAAATTGTGAACAATTTTATACTATTCTCATAATTTTAAATTCATGACTAGCACTCTTCTTTTCTTGTCACTAGAAACATTTTGATAAAATCACATACATTTTCAAAATAAGAGTGTTCGGTATTATCATTAAACTAAAGTTATCACTACAACATACTTAAACCCACTAGCAAGAATGTCAATGGATCTATAGGAATCCAGTTGTTGACATGATAGTGGGTTTAGTAAGTTTCAATAAAGTAAAATGGTTCCAAGTTCAACTAGGTTGACCTATGAAACCAAATCTAAACCCAAATATTATACCCAAGAATATTCCAATTGTATTAAAAGTAAAACTTTGATCTTACTCTCATTAGATCCACATTTGGTACCAAAAATCCAAGTATGATTGAGTCTAACTCCAATGAAGGAAGATCCAACTAATTTCATTCTAGTAAATTATGGATCTAAGCCCTTTACATTCCTGTTTTCCAGTTCCATATATCATTTGACCATGAATATTATTAAGGCATGTAAACAAAAAAGACAAAACACATATGTCTATGCGATAAATTTATCAAGGATCAAAACAAAGACAAGAACATCTAGGCACAAATTGTCATAGGGTCTAGTAAAGGTTGTTTATCAAACAAGTACTCACCAACTTGGAATTGATCTTAGGATTTTGAGTAAACACGCTTGTCCATCAAAAAGTTAAAATCAAGGATAGTTAGAAGGAATGAGGAGATAGAAAATCTAAGTATGGGCAGTATAAAAAACATAGCTAATCCAAAAAAATGGTTTGGACAACGATTTTGATACTCCAATACTCAACTTCTCCATCAATTCATTCCACCTACCATCATCGCCTTTGCATTGCTCATCTTTCTTGAGATCATAGAGATGGATGAAATGTCACTGACCGTGTAATTGAAGGATAAGATGCAAGAAAGTTTGAGTATGAGCAGGCTTAAAAGCAAAATTTTGAGGCTCTCTTTTGAACATCTCGTTCTAAGCTTTTCTTTCTACTTGCCCCATTCACAGCCTGGTTGCATAAGAAAAGATTATTCTCCCACACTTATATAACAAAAAAGTTTGATCTTTGGTAGGTTGTGAGAAACTATGTGGCACACATGAGATTGTGAACCACGTGCACATTATTGGAAGTTATCTAAAATTGCACAGTTGAATAGTTAATGAAAAAGATTGGATCTTTTGAAGCATGTGCTTGCATAAAAAAAATGCCTAAACTTTTTTTCTTCACTTTTTGGTAATTTCCATGCTTAAATTAGTTACTGTAATTCCATTTTAGTAGTTTAAATTAATTGCTGTAATTCCATTTTAGTAGTTTATATAAATCTAAAGTTTCCATAGTAGAAATAAAACTGAAAGCATGCCTTTTTAATAAACGAAGAGTAAAACATTATATAAGAAGATCGCATGGGCCTGTAGTAAAATCAGTAAGAGAAATAAAATGAATGCTAATGGATGTCATTTAGGATTAGATATGGTTGATATTATATGTATACATGGTCAATCATACTTCTCCTGAAGGAAAGGAGAAGTACAATAGGGAATAAATACAAATATAAGAGAAATCTAATTTCTTACACACAATTTATTACACCTTGTTTCCACCTTTTTTTATTTCCTTCGAGCTAGTAACCAAAATAAGTGTGGTTTTCAAATTCAAATACATCTAGACATGTCAGAAACTATACAAGTCCAAATTTAATTATGAACTATTTCATATACACCAACAAAACTCTCAAATAAAAGACAGCGACAGAGAGAAAGAGGAGTTAGCCCACCCATTGATGGATTTCTGTGCAGCACTGCTGAAATTAGAGATGCAGGAAGCAATGGATGTGAAGAAATCGACATGTGAAAAGCCCTACTACCCTTTCCTTCGAAGCTAAGGAAAACCACTTATCACGTCGCGCTTCCTAGGAGAGACTTCGAGAGTAGAAGGATGGAGCAGCGCAAAACGGAGACACCACGGTCATCGCCTCCCACAAAGTCGTGCAGTAGCTGGAAGGGAGGATGGGGCAGCACAGAAATACAATTGCAAACACTCTCATTTTATCACAAATAAATATAGCATGCGAAAAGAAAAAAAGACGTGCGCTCTCCATTTCTTCCAAACAAATAAATTTAGTGCACTATGAAGGCAGGTTATCTGCAATGGACTTCACCCTAAGCATGGTCCATAGGGGATAATTGTTTTAGAAATATATTTTTGTTTTTATAAGGGATTTGGATCTAAATGTCAATGTTTTTTTTTAGGATACATATACTTTGGATGTGTTAGTTATTACAAATATGTTTGGATGAATTTGGAAGGTACACATATGTTAATACTGGAAATAGATTTGATTCAGATCTAGATCCAAATTTAGCTTATTTAATTAAACATACATAAGTTTGACTATAGTGTCATATTGTATAAACAGAATTCAAAATAAAAAAGTAATGTTGTAACTATAAGTAATGCTTGAAATAAATTGGTAGATATGGATTTCATGTCTTTTAACTGCTTCTTATTAATTTGGATCAAATTTGTTGGCATTAGTTATTTTAAACAAATCTAGATTTGGATCTTGACTTGTTTCAAACTATGTATATGTTTGCAGCATACATTTGTATATAGTTATGACTTGATAAAATTATGGATATGATGGAATTGATATTTCAAGTCTTAAGTCTAGATAATTTTATTGTAGCAAAATATAATAACCTTGTCGTGCAATTCAATTTACTTTGGTTCTGCATATTAAATTAGGCATGAATAGTAGTTATAAAGATACCTGGATATGGACAATTCTCATTTTGATACTTTAATAGTAATGGGTCCACTTAAGTTCAGATTTGAGACCCATGTTTTTGGTACTTGTGATGACTTATATGTCTGAGAATTATATTTTTGATGGCCTTTTCATGCTAATTATTTTCAACTCTAGCATGTTATTTGAAAGGTTTATGTATTAAGAATGTGCAGTGGATGAATTCTATGAGCAAATCAATATATACATGAGACGCATGCTAAAATATATGAATTAACATCAACGCTCATAATGATTAATGCATGATTTAAACTGATTGTGTGTGGTATGAAAGGTTTACTCGAGCAAAGTGGCAGACTCTCTCTTTCAGCTAAGTTTACCTATGTTCTAGATACACTCATTATGACTATACTTGATCAATGTCTAGAGTCTGTAGGCAAAACTTCATTTAAATTGGATTTGACTTGACCAATTTTCAAAAGCCATTTTGCATTCATGTTTTTACAAGAATAGGATAGACACATATCAACCCAAGCATTGTCCAAACGTTTTGGTGTTGGTAGAAATGTGAAGACTTTGCATTTCAATTAACCTATTTAAATTAAATATCTATGCACTTAAACTTGCCTTTGAGTAAAATTCATAATCATAAAATAAGCCATCCATAAAGGTGAAAATACATGGTAAAAATTGTTAAGAAAAAAAAGTTTTCTAAAAAAATTATGAGAATAGTATAAAAAGTTTTGTTAGAAAGTTTACACTTGTAATTACTTAAAAAACTTGTGAGCAGATTTTATACTATTCTCATAACTTTAAATTCATGACTTGCACTCTTATTTTCTTGTCATCAGAAATCTTTTGATAAAATCAGATACATTTTCAAACTAAACATTGTTCAGTATTATTTGTAATTTAAAGTTATCACTACAATGTACTTTTTTGCCACTAGCAGGAATGCCAACGGGTCAATAGGAATTCAGTTGTTGACCTGAAACTGGATTTAGAAAGATTCAATAAAGCGAAATGGTTCCAAGTTCAACTATGTTGGCCTATGAAACTGAATATGAACTCAAATATGATACCCAAGAATATTCCAATTGGATTAAAAGTAAACTTTTGATCTTACTCCCATTAGATCCACATTTGGTATCAAAAATCCAACTATGATCAAGTCTAACTCGAACGAGTGAATATTTAACTAATTTCAGTCTAGTAAACTATGAATCTAAACCCTTTTCATTCCTATTTGTCAGTTCTATATATCATTTGACCTTGAATATTATTAAGGCATATCAAACAGAACAGACGTAACACATATCTCTATGCGATAAAATTATTAAGGATCAAAAGAAAGACAAGAACATCTAAGCACAAAGTGTCATAGAATATAGCAAAGATTGTTTTTCAAACAAATACTCATCCATTTGGAATTAATCTTAGGATTTTGAGTAAACACAGCTTGTCCATCAAAAAGTAAAAAACCGATGATAGCTAGAAGGAATGTGGAGATAGAAAATCTGAGTATGGGCTGTATCAAAAACTTAGCTAATCCAAAAAATGGTTTGGGCAACGATTTTGACAGTTCCATACTCAACTTCTCTATACACTCATTCCACCTACCATTATCGCCATTGCAATGCTAGTCTTTCTTGAGACCATAGAGATGGATGAACTGTCACTGACAGTGCAGCTGCAGGATAAGATGCAAGAATGTTTGAGTATGAGCAGGCCCAAAAGCAAAATTTTGAGGCTCTCTTTTGAACATCTCATTCCAAACTTTTTCATTCTACTTATCCCATCCATAACCTGGTTTCATAACCTGGTTTCACAAGAACTGTCACTGATGTTACTTTTGTAAAGCCCTACAATTCTAAATGAATATGATTAAATATAAACATGTATATAATATATATATATATATATTATCTATTTATTTTTATGATGTATTGGGACCAATCAAACTAGGCATTAAATCTCTAATTATTATTAGAGAGGTGGTTGAGAAGAATGTTAGCACTACAAGAAAGAGCAAATGAGACACTAAATGGGGGTGGGAGAATCCAAAGAGTCACCCTTCTTCTTTTGGGTAACAGCAAATTCGGATGGAAGTTTTGGGGCCATCAAAAAATGATTATTAAGTTTAAGTAGACAGTATTTTAGCCTTCTACTTGCTGCTATCATAGTGGGAAATACTCCTGCAGCAAAAAGATTGGAAAGAGAAGGAGATACCTTCCATTTTTTTGTTTCATCTATGCTTGAAGTCTAGTTGAGGATAATGACTTGTTCTTCTATTATCTCAGCCATGAAGTGTCATAGGAGAAAACTAGTTGACTGTTGATTTAGATTCAAGTAATCTCTGTTCAGGTAAATACTCTAAGTGCATATTTAGAAGTAGAAACAGGCCCATGTTTAGACATTATGCAGTTTTAAATGAGTATGTTTTGATAGGGTGTAGAGAGAGAGCTAGTGCAGCCAATATCATAGGCTAGAGTGCTGGTGGACTGCGCTTAAAGTACACAGATCCACAAGTAGATTGAGTAAACAGACCTTATAACTTTCAGGTATGGGATATCCACCCATGAGTGAAGCATGTAGTTCATGTATATTTGGGGCATTTAGAAATATATAAAGATATGTAAATGTATATTTATGAAATAATATATATATGTATATACATATATATGTATGTAGAATGCAAAGTTAACCATGTACTTGTTGTTGAGCAAAGAATGATGTTATTTGTATCGAAGTCATCTTCAAACTTGAAGGCTCATGTTAGATGGAGATGGCCCAACCTGATTCTGAGTCGCAGGGTGAGGAAGACAGGATGAGCCCCCGCATTGCGGCTATACCTGATGGGGATGCAGATGGTAACTACAAGGAAGGAACCTGAGAGGTGGTCATGGAGTAGCGTCTCCAAGCGATACATTCTACCATCTCTTCCAAGATGCATAGCAAAGAAGTGGTGGCTCGCTTAGCTAGAGGCAAGACCGAGAAACTGAGGAGTATTTCCCCAATCAAAATAAATGCCAAAAAACACTTGTTGAAGTGCAAAGATATTAACATTTTCAAGAAACAATTCAACGCTCCTGAGAATTCTAAGGACATGGCAGAGGATACTGGGGGTTTGCAGACTGAACAAGCTACAAGAAAAGCATCAGGAAATTCTGATCTGATTAGTATGCCAACAACACGGCAGACCATGCTGATGCAGGATAGTGTAAGCTCAGCCAGCCTCCCTACAAATTTGGCGTGAGGAGACTCATGCCGTAGTCGATGCAAATAGAGGATCACTCATGGGGTTGAAGGAACTAGGACAGCTTCGGATCATGCTTCCTCCCCTTCAACTTTATGAAGTGCCTCGCACCGAATGTCCATGGGCTGGCGGCCATTCCAGCCCAGAAGGAGATGATCCATATGCTCCATTACAGAAGACCAGATCTTGTAGTGCTTATTGACACCAAGTTAAATCTTCTCCAACATAAAAAATTCTTGCTAAAGGTTCCCCACTATGATGTGTTTCGAACATCCATAGCGACGAAAAATTGGGCCTGCATTCTTGTTGTCATGGTCCCAATGAAGGTTACCCTTCAAGGATGCTACGCGCATCTATACTAGATTGCCTTATCATGTAAAGAGGTTCACTTTGATAATGAGTTTACAGTTTTGAGAATTTATTTGCATATGGGCTTTTGAATTCATTGCCACTTGTGTATTGAGCTAGCTATGCATTTGAGACAATGCCAGCCAGTCTGCTTAGGAGATTTTAACGTCATTTTAGGGACCTTTGAGAAATCAGGGGTGTGCCTTGCCCTATCTCAGTTTGTTGACAGCTGTAGGCTGTTTCAAGTGTGCAGCAATGTCACGAAATACAGCTGGAGTAATGGTCGCAATGGAAAAAATTTGGTTAGGAGTAAGTTAGATAGTTGTTATATATCCAATGCATGGGTGGAAGATGAAACTTTGGCTTCATTTGCAAAATTCTTCCTTGTGTGGTTTCAGACCACAACCCTATTTTCTTTCAATCTAAGAGGAGATGTGCAGCTTTTCAAGGATGACCTTATCAGAGCTAGCTGTGCTCAAAATTTTAATGGCTGCACTATGATCCGATTGTTGAGCAAGTTGGAAGCTATGAAGATGGCAATCAAAGCATGGTGCAGGAATGTAGACAATGACCTAACCAAGCTGATTAATGAAACCAAGGGAGTTATTTACACTAATCAACAGGAGATAGAATCAGGCAAGGTGGGGGTGGTTGCCTGTGAGCACATTCTTAATGCCCATTTGGCTAAACTTCTTCAATGAGAGGAAAAGCTTTGGCACCAAAAGTCAAGGATCAAGTGGTTGTGCAATGGAGATCAAAACACAAAATTTTTCCATGCCAGAAACTGGTTTCACTACGATGGTGGCTATATGCTATGATCTTCTTGATGTGTTTGTTTTTTGTACCAGGTACTTCTCATCTATTCTTGGCATTGGTCAGTCCTTTGGCAATCTCCCATCATCTCTTGCGGACGGCCAACTAGTAACTCGGGAGGAGAATGATGATCTCAATGTTTTTGTCTCAGATGCCAAATCGAATGGGCTATGCTCAAGTCAGAAAGTGATGCAGCACCACGGCCAGATGGTTATTGGAAGACCAAAAACAAAATGAAGCATAGAGGCAGGGGTGCTTGTCTGATCTAGACAAAGCGGTTTGGAATCACTATAAAGAGCACCTCCTTAATTGCATATGGAACCAGCATAATCTTTTTAAGATTCAAAACTGGATATATTCAAGCAATTTATGAGGATGCTAGAGCAAGAGCTCAAAGATCTTGTGGATCCTTTAGCTATGTGAAAGTTCAGTGGAGTCAAAACTTCAGTGGCATGATTGATGCTTGTAGCATGTACCTGAAGTTGTTGTTGTCCAAAAATACCCTTTGGTGCGGCAAAACAGGCTTTTTCAAAAAGAGCATGCCCCAAAGTAGATGGCCGGAGTGATGCAAGAAACCTGTATGTGAAAAAGTTAAAGGAAGTTTATCAGTCGTAGAGTAGAGGCTTTTACATAATGCTTCGAATGTTCGCAACAGAGTGAGTTGTCAGTTGCAGGCAACGGTTCTCGTCCTCGTCGGAGCGGTTCTCGTTGTCGGTCGAAGAGCGTCGGTCAGAACAACCTTGAGAATGTCTGTTGGAACGAGCGGAGGCTTCTACCAAGTTTGCTTATTCCAGAGGGAGTTTTTATTTGTAGGGTGTGTCTATCGTCCTCGTTGGATAAAATTATAGTCGTTGTAGAAGGGAAACAAAAGGAGGTGAGATAATGAAATAACAACTCGTGCATATACTATACAAGAAAAATAGAAAGAGGTGAGATAATGAAATAACAACATTATCTCATATTTTCTATTTCTCATATGTAGTATATACATGCATTGTTATTTTTACGTCTTATATCTATAGTTTTGTTATTTCACTATCTGATATCTTTTTTTGCTTGTTGTAGATCAATGATGTCTACTTCAATTGATACCAAAAAATACGACACCAAAAGTCTGTTGTTTGACATCAAATTGCGTAAAGTCGACCTATACGTTGGATGAAATCTAAAGAACTTGAAAAAAAGATAGAATGATAGGTGAGAACGATGTTTTGGCAAAACAAAATGATGATGAAGTTGTCATTGCAGCAAAGCGTATGTCACATAAGGGTGGAGCAGGTTGTGGAGAAGAAAAAGAAAGGCATGAAGGAAAAAGAGTAGGGTGAGGTGGTAGCAATGAAAGGAGACGGACAATGTAGGGGAGAAGGAATTTGAGCAGAAGGAGGTGGCAGACATGGAGGTGCAAACATGAAGGGACATGCACAGGGTCAGACAATGCAGAGAGATGAAACTTGAGCAAGTGGAAGTGGCAGAACCAAGGGTACATGAGGGAGACAAACAATGCAGAGGAGAAGGAACTTAAGCAGGAGGAGGTGGTGGAACCGAGGGTACATGTTGGGGAGATGGATAATGTTGGGAAGAAGGGACTTGAGCAAGAGGAGGTGGTAGAAACAAAGGGACAGTCCACAGAGACAGAGGAAGGAGGGGAGATTGGATTTCAACTAGAGGTGGTGGTGTAAGGGGAGCAACAACTGGAGGTAGAGAATGCAAGAGAGACAGATAATGAGGAGGGGAATTCATTATTGGATGAAGCAGAGGGATTAGTGTTAGTGCAGAATGTCCTACATTAAAACTTAGAGGTTCTAGACGAAGGAGAAAACTAGATTTCGATGTAGAGGTGGTGGAGATAGTTAGGAAGAAAAGGAGGTGATTGTGTGACGTCAATGTAAGTAATTTATGTTGTTTATTCAAGTATTTATAATGAAATTTTGTGTGCATGATAATGTGTTTGACACTAGTATTTCTATTGAAAAAAATGTGGGCGCTGTCAAATGGTGGTCAGTCATTGGTTGGTGTGAAGTTCTATCAGACTTCCAAAAATAGAGATTGGGAGAATGCAATTGTCGGGGTTGCTTTCCTATGGCACAATGGAACTCCAATGAGAACCCTTGTATGCCCTAGCATAGAAGTGAGATTCTAGGACAAACACATTTGTGTTTGATAGATTCAAGATGGCGATCACCCTAGAAGATGTCGTTAGGCTGTTGCATATGAGAATCCATGAAAAATCTGTGATTGGGATGTCTAGGTATAGTTGATAGTGAAGAGAAATGACCTTCTAGGGTTGACAGATTTGTAGTTTAAGAAAGTTGTGACCTTTGGGGGAAGGTCGACGTCATTCGTTGTTTTAAAGCTACAAAATAAATGGCAGCATACAAAGCATGATGCACCTTCATAAGAAGCGGACCAAGTATTGACGTCTTTTCTTGTATATCTATTTGGCATGTGCCTATTTAGCGACAGTTCAGGCATAAGAATAAGCTGGCAGTATGTTCAAATTTTGAAAGATGTGGACATGATTCATTGCTATGCATGGGGGTAGTTGTGCTAGCACATCTATGTAGCCAGCTTGAATGATTGAAGAATAAGGTTGCATCTGTGTGAGGATACTTGTTGTTGCTACAGATATAGATAGTATCTTTATCATGTAAATGTATATGGAAAAAGAATTATCTATCATCTTGTAAAATCTATATATGTGTTTTGTCTCCAGTTCTAGATGTGGGAGCACGTACCTTCTATTAGACCCACTGTAGAGCAGCCATTTCCAAATGTTCTTCCATTACATGCACATAGGATATGTATCAATCCCAAAGATCACACCGATGCATAGTCATCCAGGTCGATCATATCAAATCTTAAAATGGCTCAGTTATGTATACCAAATAATGTTTCATACTCACATTGGAATACTTGTGTATTGATGATTATTCCATTCTTATGTATAGGTGTTGTTTAGACCATACATTGGTGGTGACACCAATGATTGCATTATCATGAAAGCTTTTGAAATATGATGAAAAACTTATGGTTGTTGTGCACGAATGAAGTAGAAATACATCATGAAAGCTGAGTCCTCTTGCAGCATGGTCTTGGCCAGTTGATTCTGCGGCCATCCTATCCCTACCAGAGATTAAGGAACAAGTATGCTTTTTGGGTTAGAGTTGACTGGCGACTGTTGTTTCAGAAAGAGCTCCAAAACTAGTGTCATGGTGGTGAAGTTGTCGTTGTTTATGACAGTGAGGGGTTTGCACCAAGGTACCTTGAGCAGCATTGGGATGTGGTTCATTATCAGGTACCTGAAATCTGTTTAGATGTACCCCAACTTGGATTTCCATCCGCAACAATAGCATCATCATCATCTCGAGTGGAGAATGCTGCTCAGAAGGAGATCCACACTAAATAGTGCCAGGATCATATGGGTAGAAAGATTAGAAGAAAAAGATGTCAGGATTATGTAGAGACTGCAGCCTAGCATCCTAACCACCCAGGAAGAGATTGATCATGTTGTCGATTTGACTCAAGAAATTTCTGAATTGAAGAATTTCTTGTCTCGACATGATCAAGAATAATCTTATTTTTTGAAGCCTATTTTAATAAGAATATTTTTTTGTTCATAAGAATGTTCAATAAAAAGTTAATATTATTTCATTCTCTCATAAATGCTTTGTTATTTCAGTATCACAATTTGTTTTGTTTGATTGCTTATCGCCTCTTAGTATGCACATTTTTATCATAAAATAAGTCCATACAGTGTCTGACAACTTATTGCAATCTATTTTGTCCAACTACTTATCATCTCTTAAAAAATATGTTGTTATCATAAAACCAGTCCATATAGTGTTGTTGTTGCATTTAATTTTTTCGAGTGCTTATCGCATCCAACTAAACACGACTTTGTTTGAGTACATTGTAAAAGGAATCCTATAGTTGTGTAATCACAATCTGTTTTGTCTAACTACTTATCACCTCTTAGTAAATGTGTTGTTATCGTAAAACCAATCAATACAGTGTCATTCTCGTATTTAATATTTTTGAGTGCTTATCACGCACTTGTAAACACAAAGTTATTTGAATGTATCGTAAAATGAATCTTGCAGTTGTGTTATTGCAATTTGTTTTGTCTGACTATTTATCACCTCTTAGTAAACACCTTATTATCGTAAAACCAATCCATACAATGTCATCGTAGCATTTAATTTTTTTCAAGCATTTATCATGTTCTTGTAAACACGCATTCATTTGAGTGTATTGTAAAACAAATCTTGCAGTTGCATTACCACACTTTGTTTTCTTCGGCTACTTATCACCTCTTAGTAAATGCCTTGTTATCTTAAAACCAGTTCATACAGTGTCGTTGTTGCATTTAATTTTTTTGAGTATTTATCGTGTCCTCATAAACATGAATATTTGAGTGTGTCATAAAACAAATCTTGCAGTAACATTATCACAATATGTTTTGTCTAACTGCCTATTGCCTCTTAGTAAACATGTTGTTATCGTAAAACCAGTCCATATAGTATCATTGTCACATTTAATTGATTCGATTGCTTATCACGTCCTTGTAAACATCAATTTATTTGAGTGTATCATAAAATGAATTATATAGTTGCATTATAGTCATCTGTTTTGTCTGATTGCTTATCGTCTCTTAGTAAACACCTTGTTATCATAAAACCAGTACATATAGTGTCATTGTTGCATTTAATTTTTCTGAGTAGGGGTGGGTATCGGGCCGGCCAGCCCAGCCCAAAAATATTGCCGGGCCGGGTGCAGGGCCGGCCAGCCCGGCCCAAAAATATTGCCGGGCCGGGTGCCGCGCTGGGCCGGGTGCCACGCCGGGCCGGGTGCTGGGCCGGGCCTGGCCACCAAAAGTTAGGCCCGGCCCGGCCCACTGACGCTCGACCTGCAGCCCCAGTCCCTCGCTCCGTCGCTCTCTCTCTGCACCGTGCGGCGTTTGGCACATTTCCCCATCTCGGTGATGTCGGTTCTCCTCCTGCTAAGGCTCTCTCTGCTCTTCTCTCCATTCCTCTTCTTCAATCCCCTTCAGTCGGCCTCCTGAAGATGAGGCAGAAGATGAACAGGTTGCCCGTCCTCTGTCCATCCACAGAAGCCCTCTTCATCTTGGGTGCATCAGTTGGGTCGCCCGTCCTCTCTCCATCGGTTGGGTGCATCAGGGAGAGGGGAATGGGGAAGGGAAATGGGAGGGAGATAGCAATGAGGGAAGGGGAATGGGGAAGGGGAAGGGGAGGGAAACGAGGGAGATAGGAATGGGGGAAGAGGAATGGGGAAGGGAAAGGGGAGGGAGACGGGAAGAGGAAGGGGGAGGGAGAGTCGGAGACGGGAATGGGGGAAGGGGAAGGAACTGAAGGAGACGGGAATGGGGGAAGGGGAGGCCGTCGGGCCAACCGGGCCGCCGCCGCGCCGGCTTATCCGGCCCGGTCCCGCCGCCGCGCCGGCTTATCCGGCCCGGTCCCGCCGCCGGGCCGGGCTACTGGGTACCGGGCCGGATGCCCAGGCTTATTTCTGAGTGCTTATCGCGTTCTTGTAAACACAAGTTTATTTGAGTGCATAGTAAAATTAATCATGTCGTTGCATTATCGCAATCAATTTTGTTTGACTGCTTATCGCCTCAGTAAATGCCTTGTTAAAAAAAAACCGGTCCATATAGTGTCATTGTCGCATTTAATTTTTTTGAGTGTTTATTGCATCTTTGTAAACAAGAATTTATTTGAGTGTATTGTAAATCAAATCTTGCAATTGCATTATCATAATTTGTTTCCTCTGACTACTTATCGCCTCTTGGTAAATACCTTGTTATCATAAAACCAGTCGATAAGGTGTCATTATCGTATTTAATTTTTCTGAGTACTTATCACGTCATTGTTAACACAAATTTATTTGAGCACATCGTAAAATGAATCCTACAGTTGTGTTATCACAATATGTTTTGTCTGACTACTTATCACCTCTTAGTAAATGCCTTGTCATGGTAAAACCAATCCATACAGTGCCATTGTCACATTTTTTTGAGTGCTTATCGTGTCCTTGTAAACACAAATTTTTTTGAGTTTATCAGAAAACGAATCTTGTAGTTAAGTTATCACAATTTGTTTTGTCAAACTGCTTATCACCTCTTAGTAAATGCCTTGTTATCATTAAACCAGTCCATATAGTGTCTTTATTGCATTTAATTTTTTCGAGTGCTTATCACTTTTTGCTTATCACTTTATTGTAAATATGAATTCATTTTGAGTGTATCATAAAGTGAATCTTGAAGTTGTGTCATCGTAATCTATTTTGTCTGACTGTTTATTGCCTTTTAGTAAATACCTTGTTATCATAAAAGCAGTCCATGCAGTGTCATTGTCGCATTTATTTTTTATGAGTGCTTATTGTGTCCTTGTAAATATGAACTTATTTGAGTGTATCGTAAAATGAATCTTGTATTTGCATTCTTGTAATGTACTTTGTATAACTGTTTAGCGCCTCTTAGTAAACACCTTGTTATCGTAAAACCAGTCCATACAGTGTCGTTGTTGCATTTAATTTTTCCAAGTGCTTATCATGTCCTTGTAAACACAAATTTATTTGAGTATACAGTAAAACGAATCCTATAGTTGCATTATCACAATTTGTTTTGTCTGACTGCTTATCACCTCTTAGTAAATGCCTTGCTACCACAAAACCTCTATATAGTGTTGTCGCATTTAATTTTTTCGAGTGGTTATCGCTTCTTTGTAAACACAAACTTATTTGAGTGTATTGTAAATGAATCCTACAGTTGCATTATCGTAATATCTTTTGTCTAACTGCTTATTTCCTCTTAGTAAAGACCTCTCAAATAACCAACTGGTATAGCCGAATGTAGTATTTTATGCTGAAACATGAACATAAGCTTGTGTATGAATATACACATTGATTATTGACATGCATGACTAATGTTATCTTAGATCTAATGTGAACATAAGGTTATTAATGATCGAAGTGTGATGTAAGCACCGTTATCTCCGATCGATTGTGCAACTATGGAAATCATACGTGTATATATATGTATGAACAGTATTATCGCTACTCAAACGTCATAAGCTTGGTTTAGATATACACGCCAAATAGGTTGTCATTTATCAATACATATGACTAACGTCATTTAAGATCTAATGTGAACATATGGTTGTCGATGAGTGAGGTTTGACATAAGCACCATTATTCATGACTGATTGTGCACATATGGAAACCATGTGTGTGTATATGTATGAGCAGTATTATCACTGCTCAAACATGAAAATAAGTTTGGTATGGATATACATGTCTATTAGGTTGTCATTTATCAATATGTATGATTAATGTTATCTAAGATCTAATGTGAACATATGTTTGTTAATGATCACCATTATCTCTTATCGATTGTGCACATATGGAAACCATTTGTGTATATATATGTATGAACAGTATTATTGTTGTTTAAACGTACATAAATGTTTGGTATGGATATACACGTCAATTAGGTTATCATTTATTGATACGTATGACTAATGTCATTAATGATCTAATGTGAACATACGGTTGTCAATGATCGAAATATGACATAAGCACTATTATATAGGATCGGCAGTTTACATATGGAAACCATATGTGTGTGTGTGTGTGTGTGTGTGTGTGTGTGCGTATATATATATATATATAAATATATACATGAGCAGTATTATCGCTGCTCAAACATGAATATAAGTTTAGTATGGATATACACATCAATTAGGTTCTCATTTATCTATACATATGACTAATGTTATATAAGATCTAATGTGGACATATAGTTGTCAATGATCGAAGTGTGACATGAGCACTGTTATCTCTGATCGATGTGCACATATAAAAACCATATGTGTATATATATGTATGGGTAGTATTATCGCGGCTCAAACGTGAACATAAGCTTGGCATGGATATACACGTCATTTAGGTTGTCATTTATCCATATGACTGACGTTATCTAAGATCTAATTTGAATATAGGGTTGTCAATGTTCAAAGTTTGACACAACCTTTATTATCTCTGATCGATTGAACACATATGAAAACCATATGTGTGTGTCTGTGTATATATATATGTGTGTGTGTGTATATATATATATATTATATATATATATATATATATATATATATATATATATATATATATATATATATATATATATATATATATATATCTAGGGCTGTTCATGAGCAAGTTCGAGCCAACTTAAGCCAACTCGAACTCGGCTCGAGCGTCTTGAAAGATGGCTTGAGCTCTAGTCAAGTTTGATTTCATTAGCTCGAATTGGCTGGAGTTCTTAAGCTTGAACTCGGCTCGAGCTGAAAACTGGCTTGAGCCGAGCCAATCATTTTATCAAAAACATAATTTTAAAGAAAAAGGTGGCATTTGTAAATGTGCTTATCGCATTAATCTGTCTTATTTTACTTAATGTCTTCTTGACAGGCGCATTATTATCTCATTCTCTCGTATCCATTTTAGCCCTTACTGTTGTTGTCATGATATATCGTTATTGTAGACTCATTGTTATTTCACTATTTTGTTACACTAATTTATTGCATTTTTGGTGTCCATTTATTTGTCGCATTTCATTGTTATCTCATTCGCACAGCCTTCCCTGTCGTTATCGCATTAATTCACCTCTACTTATGCATTGCCTATCAGTATGATAGACTCATTATTTTGTTACATTAATTTATCACATTGTTTGTCAATTTACTTATCGCCTTCCATTGTTATCTCATTCTCTTGTCACCGTGTGCATTGTCATATCCATTCCAACTGTTAATGTTGTTATCACATTCTATGATTATGGTAAACTTGTTGTTATCTTATTGCTTCGTTACAGTAAGTTAACACATTTTTGGCATATTTACTAATCGTGTTCCGTTGTTATCTCATTCACATGGTCTTTCCTATTATTATCGCATTAATTTGTCTCTAATTACTTATCGGCTTTTTGGCAGATGTGATGTTGTCTCATTCTCTTGTATCCATTCTGGTCGTTCTATGTGGCACATATAACTAGGTTTGATCGTTATCGCATTATATCTCTATGGTGGACTTGTTTTTATCTCATTATTTCATTATGTTAATTTATTGCATTTTTTATATCAATTTACTTATCGCCATCCATTGTTATCTCATTCACTCATCACTATGTGCATTGTCGTATTCATTTTGTCTGTTGTTATGTCGTTGTCGCATTAATTTGTCTCTATTTATTTGTCATCTTCTTGACAGACGTGTTGTCGTCTCATTCTCTTGCATCCATCCAGCCCCTCTAAGTTTGGTCTTTATAGTGTTTTATCGTTATGGCAGACTCATTGTTATCTCATTATTTTGTTATGTTAATTTATTGCATTTCTTGTGTCAATTTTTCACGTTTTTGTCTCTATTATCGTTTTCTTGGAAGCAGACACGTTGTTATGTTAGACTCTAGTCGTGATTGCATCCTATCGTTATAATATACTTGTCGTCATCTCATTCACTCTTGGCACTGTGTACTATCCTTTTATGCACCAGGTTTGTGTGTAGTTATTGCATTATTTCATATCCATCTCAATGGCTGTTACAAAATTATTTATTGTATGATACATTGCGAGAACTGGATACTACTAGGAAGGGCGAACTGAATCCTTGCAGCACTATAACAATTAAACAAAATCGATAATGTGAAAGTACTTAAAGTTCAGTCATACATAATATGTATAATATAAAAAGCTTACTAGGAGTTTCTAAAACAGCCACAATCATATATATCTTGCATACATGTCGATGGCATGTAGGTCTCAACTACACCATTTGTGTACAAAACATAATCAACTTTTTGAAAATGATTTTCTTGTTTGATTTTTCTAGTCCTGCAACTCTTTTCTTCATGGCACTTTTTGTCCTACTCAACTCTTATCTGGCTTCCTCTTGAAAGCAGTAACTAGTAGACTAATGCCCTTGTATTTTACAACCTTCACCCTTGCACTATCGAATACCATACTAGCAAAACCATTCTTCTTCTTCTTCGAGGAAATTGGTGCAACAAGATTTATTGCTTCAAGCTGACTTTTCATTATCGCCTTGATGTCACAACATAGATTAAAAACATTCTCTACAGCTACATTCGCCAACTACGTCATGTGTTCATCAGCTTAGTCGTTTTTTGCTGCCAAGTCTGCAACATACGTCAATGTCTTACATAGATGTTGGTAGCTAGACAGGCTGCGAGACTTATGACCATCATAGGAAGGAATTTCAGAAGAACTCTTCGTTAACTCAATTTTTAAATTTTTGGTCCATCTATCTAAGATGTATCTCTAAGCAGTTCCCGAATGTTCTCTAGATCGAGAGTCTTTGGAGCATGACAACACAAAAGTATTGTCTTCCATATACCAATGCCTACTTTTCTTTGTCCTTATACAATTTTTGAAGCCACCTTTTCTTAGAGGTTATATGCTTCAATCATTTGTGTCCACATACATTCGAACATCTCACCATCTTCGCATTTAAGGACACAATTTGCAAAATAAACCTTAAAGCTAGTTTTATGATTCATTACATGCCCTATGTTCTTCACTGCATTTTGGAATATATGCCATAAACACAAATAATGATAAAATTCTAGCCATATGAGGGAATCTACAGCTGCTATTGCATTGTCACCATCCATCAGTACAACTTTAGGATGCTTCCCATTCATGGTCTTGGTGAATACCTTGAACAACCAAATGTCTCAGTAGTTTAATCAAAGCAGAATACGCCCTCGAAAATGCAGTGTATCGAGTGATGGTTCACCCCCACAAACTGAGCAAAAGGCCACTTGTGGGTATTCACCTTCACGGTTGCGTCAAAAAATAAGCACATCTCTGAAGCATCCATAATCTAACATAGACCTCAAATCTGCCGAGAAGACATTTGTAGCATAACCATCATCGTCCATCTGAATGCGCTGTAAAAAATTGTGTCTTTGCTTAATCTTTTCTGAATGGATTTGACCAATGCCATAATTTCTCCTTCTTTCATCGATTTTGCCCTCTTTCTCCTCAAGTGGTTTCTATGATCCATGCGTGTGAATGGAACATTCTCATGATCACCTTCTACTTTAAAAAGTAGGTCATATGCCTTCCTTGGCGGTATACTTGCACCATCAACCAGCTCACTTATTTCAGCATGCGATGATGTCAACTTACGATGCGACCTCAACATGTGGCTCATGCAAGAAGATTTCAATGGATGGTTGTGTTCAATTGCCACTTCGCAAATACAATATTTTCCATTTGGATGTCTTCCTAGCTCCAAATTGACAGTACAACTGCACCTTGTATCAATCTTGTGCTTGGTTAAATATGTTATTGATCTCTTCCATCCTTGTTTCGAGCAAACATATGACCTTTGCACAACCATGCATTGTGTATTTCTCTGTATCCTACTCTTCTTTACACTCAGGGGTGGAGCCAAGATTTTTTCTAGGGTCGGGCCAAGAAGAGCGAAGAGGACCGACGGGTCGGGCCAAACTAAAAAAAATTGATTTTTTCAATATAAAAAAAAATTCTTGCACTCACTCGGGCCATGGCCCGGGCGGGCCCCCCCCTCCCTCCATCCCTGCTTACACTGAACCCTTGGCGAAAAACATAAGAATTGTAGAAACTGTATGTTGTGTCCTTTTCATCGAACTCCATTCCTATAATAGGAGCACGTTCTTTGGGATCCTCAATCTTGAACTCCATTCCTATAATAGGAAAATCCAATCCTAGAACACGACCACATTCTTTGGTTTCCTCTATCTTGAATTCCGTTCCTACAAAAAGAGTACTTTTTTTTTGGGATACTCATTTCCTCGTAGAGGGACTCAATCTCTTATTTGTCGTCATCTGATGATGTAGATATTTCATACATTGTGTCATCTCCAATGCATAAAGTCGAGATAAAGTAAATAACATTTTAACATTATCTCATGAATTATTTGTTTCACGCATAAATACCTTTCATCAAATAACATCAACATTATTACACCATAAAGTCTGTCGATCAGACCTTATCTCATGCCATTTAGTGGTAGACTCGATGTTATCTCTTTTTCTTGTTACCATTCCTAGCATTTGTGATAGACTCATTGTTATCTCGTTACTTTGTAACTATTCCTTTCATTACGTGATCACATTATCTCATCTCGGTTTACTTATCGCGTACTTTGTGCACATGGGTTCTCCCATTCCATCAATCAATAACAAGAGGAATTCTTATGAAATAATGAGATAAACTTGAATGCGTAAACTTATCCCCTGAAGTCGTTATCTAATGCATTCATTATGCCACAATTTTGTTATCTCAAGCTACCTATCTCAAACCCATTACATTGTAACATTATCTACCACTTGAACTGGGATGCATTTGTTATTTCATCTGTAACATTATCTAACACATGAACTGGGAGCACTTGTTACCTGTTGCATCGACATTTTCTTTCTTTTTAAGCTCTATCATCACCTTTGCCTTCAGTTCCTTAGGAAGGGATCCTTCAATTTCTTCAAATGTCCAACCATAAAAAAAAAACCCTATAGAAGTCATTGTCTTTGTCATTTAACATCCACGAACAAAAAAACCACAATGACATCGTTGTGACCTCATGGTCTTTTACTTTTGTTGCTATTTTTGCCATTTCTGCTTCAAGGCCAAGCTTTCTTCACCGGCGACCTCCTCTCTCCTTCTTTCCTTCAGCGGGAACCTCTCTCTTTTGTTTTTCTTCTCTATGACTATCTTCCTTCCTTTCTATGAAATAATACATACGGCGTGAAAGTTAACTACATATATGTTGTTCGTGTAATGCAAGCGCATTCAAGTAAATATATATATGTACATTTTCTAGCACAAAGGTCATTACTGAAACCTTACATATACATAGTACAGATCACATTGTAAGGACATTCAATTAAATAAGGACATATATCTTTCCATTCATTAAGGTCAATATTGAAACTTTACATATACATAGTAGAGTCCACCGCCAGACGTAACTTGATCTCTAAGATCTGGATTGCTCTTGATTGCTTATGGAGCCCTTTTTGTGAATATGTGATTATGGTTTAAGGATTTGTTTTAGCCTCTATTTTTTTTTGTTGTACATAACGTGCGTACGTTGGGGTGGCACATGTAACTCGTTCTTTAAGATCTGGACAGCTCCTGATTGCTTATGGAGCTCTTTTTGTGAATATTTGATTATGGTTTAGGGATTTGTTTTAGCCTCTCTTTTTTTTGTTGTACATAATCACCATGTTTTTTTAGCAAAAGGTTGGGGCCCGAACACCCACGCAGACTTTATCTCGAAAAATAATTCTTAATATTAAGGACAATAAATTTCTTTCATTTAAGGCACGTTTGATTCGCAGGAAATATACTGTTGAACAGGAAATATATTTCAAATATTTAAGATATTTCCATTTCATCAAACGTGGAAATATTTTTTGTAATGTTGATGACCTTTCCAGAAAAAAATTTCCACAAACATCTTTCCACCGTGAGAGGTGGAAAAATGTTTCTGGAATTATTTTTTTGCTCATTAGGGCATGCAAAGGCCGTCTTCTCGTCCTTAGCTGCTTCACCCCACCCGCCAGAGAGAAGAATGCTGCTCCTGTTGCAGCTGCCTCAAACACATTTGTTGTCCCTCTCACCCTCTCACTCTCCTGCTGTGTAAGTAATCCTCTCTCTCTCTGTCCCTCTCTCTCTCTGTGTTCCTGGTGATCCACTCACTATGCTTTCCTCTCTCCATCGTCATAACACAGACTTGTTGTTCGATTTTAGTGAATCTGGAAAAGTTGCCTCAGGAAACATTGTCAACTCCTTGCAAGGGCTGAAAATCAAATGGGTAGGGTTTTCACATTCTCCTCCACCTCTTACATTTTCTTGTCTATTTTTTGTTTTCCTTCCTGATGAATTTTCTTCGAGAGCCATTTTGCCTAATTTTGTGATTCGATTGGCACTTGATTTATGACTTTTGTTTTTCACTGCACGTTCCCTACCTTTGGTAGCAGCCATTTCAAGCATTGAGTCTACAACTCAGTGCGATACATTCCGTCTCTCTCGCTCCATTGCCTCTCTATTATAATTGTAGTTGTGCCCAGCCTTAGCCATGTTCTTGAGGTTCTGTTACCAGGCTTAACTCTTCAATTTCTTCTGGTTTGAAAACCAAAGAACAAGCTCTAGGTGTGTGATGTAAGAAGTATCTACTAGTTTTTTGCTAGCTGTTATAAATTTTGTTGTTTTTCCCTTTCGTTTGGCGTTTATGCTAAATATATACCAAATTCCTATGTTAACATCGATAGACTGTCTTGTACTATTTAAAATTTGTCATTCTTAGATTCTAAGGCGGATGTTATTTGCTAAATGTTGGTCTGCATTTTGTTGCTAACACTTACAAAATGATTTCTAGAAGCTTATATCCCATGAGTATGGTTCGACGATTTATCAATCCATCTATTTATCTTGATTAAAACATTTGATCCTTGGCTGTAGTTTACTGCTTGTGTTCCTTTGTCTTAATCTTGACAAAGATGCAATCTATCTAAGGGTAGCAAAAGGGAAAAGTGCATGGAAAAGGGATCCTCTTGGTCATAGTAGTCAGTAACAACTAAGATACATATCATGCAGGCGTTCTATATCCTTTTTACAGCTATCCTCAAATAATATGTACTAGGTTATCAATGAACTATATAAACTACTCTGGTTTATATTTTCTTCCATGTCAGTTTCTCCCTGTGTTATTTGCTGCTTCTTGCCTCTTCTGTTTCACGTAGTCTTATCATGTGTCTATTACATCATTTATTTTCCCTGGAAACTATATATGCATATGTATGCTTTCTTTCAAGAAAGAAAAACAAGAGAAATGGATGACTGCATATGAAAAGTACGTGTTACTGTCATCTAGTCCTCGTCTAGTTCACACTTGCAATTGGTGATCAAGAATGACAGTTTCTTGTTTATAATGTTTTAGTTATGGTTCTAGTTCTAGGCACTAGGTCGGCAGGGGTTGTTCTGTTAGTTTCAATTCCAGTTTGTCATATTTTTATTTATTTACTTTTTGCTTCTTCATTAATAGTCTTAAAAACTTAAATGTACTATGTCATGTCTTTGCTTATCAGCATGTAGATAGATGTTATGCCTTGTTCTGCTCTATACCCCAAGTCTCTGTTTTTTCAAATGAGCATAATTTGGTGACTCCCACTATCATACATGAAAATGTACAATGTTTGGAGTTGACAACCAGCATTCTTGAATGAAAATCAGATAGTAGAATATATCTAACATGAACCTATTATACAGAAGCTTATTGGAAATTATTGGGAGTTCTACAGTCTAATAAGTTAGAGTCATATATACTTGACAACGTAAAGGGTTACTTAAGGGTAAGGTTTGAGCATGCTATAAATGTTCTTGAGGTCCTGTTACCAGCGTAGGCGAATTAAAGTTCTAGTTATAAAGAGTACAACATAGCCAGAGGCAGCCAATGTTAGGTCACTATATGTAAAGATTTCAGTGTCTCCATATTAGAGTTTCAGGAAGCTCCTGTATTCTTTGTCGCATCGCTTGTGACACGCCGAGCATGATAATATTTGAGACATGATTCAATATACCACTATGACACGTTGAACTGTTCACCTTAGAAAAGGCCTCCTTTTCGTTCCATGACACCGAAAAAGTGCACCTCTAATAAATGTGATATATGGTTCCGTGGATAGCTTTGATTCTTTTACTTGTTTCATTCACTATAGATCTGGTTTAATTTCCTGCACATCTCTATCTATTCGCTACCTAAACGTTGGGTGGTTCCTAAGATTCAGCTAGAAAGAAATTCATGTTTAATCTTGTTTCTGTTATACCATTAAAAGTTGAACATTTTTTTTATTAAAAATAACTAAATAAACATAAATATATATAATCTAGCAACTTTTCAAAAAACATTCTAGCCACTTTTCTTATTGTTTAAAGCAAGACAAACAAAAAGGTCTTTAATTTGCTTGTACTTTCTATTGGAATATTGGATTTTATTGTTTTCCCTCATAAAAGATTCTTCATAAACAATGCCTCATTGGGTTTGTGGTTACTTCACATAATTAAAGTTCATATGATTTGGGTTTTATAGGTGCATCATTTAAGTCATTACAAACTCTAATCAAATTATACTTTAGTTGGCTTACTTCTACCTGACCCTTGACGTTTTGCATTCTATTTGGGTTTTATAGGTGGATCATCATTCTATTTGTAGATCAATCTTCCTCCTCTAGTCATGCTTCTTCCAATTCTTTCACTAGTCTGCGTAAACTTGCATGAAATAAAACTACTTTCCCGTCATTTTCAGTAGAGATGCTACTTGCATTTGTTCCGACATTCATCGACAGTGATCTCAGGGGTGGATTCGCCAGTTTCCCATATATAAGAGAGAGATAGAGGGGAGGGAGCGAGACTAATGATTTAAGAAACTATATCTAAAAAGTATGTAAGTATGAAAATATGTTTCTTTATTATCAAATTAAAAAATAAATTTTTGGAAATCTGAAAATATGTTTTTTTATAATCAAACACAGAAATAAAATTTTCAGTCATTACACGCACAAAAGAAGAGAATCAAAAAAATTTTTCTCATTCCTTTGTTTTAAGAAACTTAATTTTAAAAATATTTTTTTAATTCCAGGTTTTCAATCCATCAAACGGCGTTACGGAAGGAAAGATCTGGTCGCCTTGCGCTCCATCTTTCGGGAGTCTTTCGAATCCATCAAACGGCGTTACGGAAGGAAAGATCTGGTCGCCTTGCGCTCCATCTTTCGGGAGTCTTTCGAATCGCCAAGCGCCAAGCGCCAAGCGTGATATGCGTCTCCGATCTCTTTCACAGTAAAGACCCAATTATGACCCGACCCGAACCGACCCGACCATCGCACGGACTGCCGGCAGAAAACAATAAGCCCCGCAAAAGAGAAAAGAGGGTGAGCTTGAGGGCTTTTGTCCGAAAATGGAGGAGGCGAACGCCATGGCTCAGCACCAGATGATGCTGCAGCACCAGCAGCAGCAGCAGCTGCTGCTCCTTCACCAGCAGTATCAGCAGCAGCAGCAACAACAGCAGCAACAACAGCAGCAGCATCAGCAGCAGCAGCAACAACAACAGCATCATCATCTGCAGCAGCAGCAGTCGGTCATCTCCAGGTTCCCGTCGAACATCGACGCCCATCTCCGGACCCCTGGCCTTCTTCGATCGCACCTCCAAGTCCAGCAACAGCAACAGCAACAGCAGCAACAACAGCACCACCCCCAACACCAACAACAGCAGCACCAGCAGCATCACCAACAGCACCAGCAGCAGCAGCACCACCCCCACCAACAACAATCTCCCCAACAGCAGCAGAAACCAAGCGCGGCCGTGCGTCAAGGTTCCCAGGCAGAGATGGAGATGGCGCAGCAGGATGCCTGGCGCGTCTGCCACCCGGACGTCAAGCGGCCTTTCTCCAACCTCGAAGACGCCTGTGAGAGGTTCTCCCCTCTTCTTCCTCTTTTGCTCTTTCTAGGGTTTTCCCCTGATCACGGTGACACGGTCTATTTCGATTCTTTTACCGTTTAGGGCAGGAAGGTTTGGGGGATTCTCTGAGATTTATTGCGGATTAGGGCTTTTCATAATTCTGATCTCAGCCCGATCGTTATCTTTTTTTTTTTTTATTTGTTATATGGCATTCCTTGACTGGACATGGGGTTTTTTTATGGTATGAGGGATTCTGCCTTCCTCGTGATTGTTATATGTTCTTAGATTTTCACGAAAAATTCATGCCATTTTTTCTTAGATCTCGTTGGTTTGGGTCCTATCCTCTCCTTTTATCATTGCATTACCTGCTGCTGAGATTGGATTGTGCTGCTTGTTTCTTCTCGTTTTCAATAATCTGGTGGTGGAACATATAAAGAATTAATTTTAGGTGGTTAAAAGTTTGAAATTAATGATTCTTTCCATATGCAATCTGGAAGAACTGAAAATGATGTTGACAGGGATCAGATAAGAATTTTTAGGGAAGGTTTAAGTATACAACCTAATTAACCCTAGACAGGTAGACTACTTTACCAAGTGAAGATGCCATCACCTGGATAAAAAATGCCCGCATGTTTTAATTGAGGTCGATGGAGACCATCAAATACGTAGTGCTCTAATCTACTTGGGGTGCTTGTTTGCAATCTCTATGAATTTTTTTATTCCTGTTTGCAACTGCGACCATTTCCCCCAGGTGACTTGTCAAGGAGAAAAGCTGAGCACTTTATTAACATTCTGTTACCATACATATTCCATTTTGAGAGCAAAACTGCCAAAACATGGCTGTTGCTATCCTTCTCATCAATCATTTTCTATACAATGTTGCAGAGATATGCATTCATTTCTTGGAAACAATGTTATACATATCGTACGATATGGGGCCGTACCGTATGATATGTAATGAGTTGAATCTCATTCATTTTCAAGCAAACTTGTGATTTAAATCTACAAAATCATTTAATGTGAATGTAACAACAAATTAACCACATTTGATAAAATATGTGTGATGAATGAATCAATTAAATCTCTCTCGTATTGATGCAAACTTGTTATTTCAATCTCCTAGATTGTTTGTTAGAGATGTAACCACAAGTTCAACTCATTGAATTGGTTTCAAGGGATCAAACAAATGCATTGGTCTCATTTGTTTCTACATAAACGAGTGATTTTAATCATTTAAATCATTCATTATAGACATTATAACAAGTTAAACATATTAGATTAACAATAGGGGATCATATGAATAAGTTGAATCTCATTCATTTTCAAACAAACTTGTGATTTCAATACACTAAATAATTGTATGTGAATATAACAACAAGTTAACCACGTTCAATTAAATATGTGTATATTTTATGATACATCGTATCTTAAAGCCAGACTGATACGGCTTACGATAAGCTTTTTACAACATTGCCTGGAAAGAGTTGGATAATTATTAGCACTTATAATGTCCTTGTCATGCCAGACCTTCCCTTTCTTGGAATTCACCATGAGTTTGTTACTGTCATGCCAGACCTTCCCTTCCTTGGAATTCACCATGAGTCTGTTACTGTCATGCTGGTGTGCAGTTTCTATACAATGTTTTCTTGCTTGTGAGGTAATTGATCTTCTTCGTTGTGAAGAGATATGAGAGATAATAACTCAAATTAGCTTGTATCTGGATCTTGAAAGTCTAGAAGCTCCATTTCCTAGCTGGTTGTTATGGTAGCTTTCAAAGAAAGGCTTGAGCTTCCATAGAACATGGCCTGATAAATATTTAACTTTTTTGGTGTTAGTAAAAGGAACTTGCCATAGTTTCACCATGTTTCTATGGCCCTTCTATTTACTTTCTCCACTGAAGCAGCTTGCCAATACTGCTTTCTGAAAATGTGATGGAATTTTGAACCACATAAATAGCCATGCACAGCGTAACCACCACACTGCATTGTCAATATTATGCTTGGATTTCATTGTTTTTGAAGATTCCTGTTGAATTCTAGCAGGCTGCAAATGTTAGACTTTTAGAAGTTGTTTCTAGCATGTCTGAAGTCTGCTTTATCAGCTGTGCTCCTAGCTGAGACAAGCCACTGTGTATATCCCAACAGGTGGACAAACATGTACAGAATTAGTTGAAACTTGAAAGTGCTAACTTAGTAATTTGTATATATTTTTCCCCTTTTCTGTTGTTTGAAAAGCACTTCCATTTCTCTATATACCCGGTATCCTATGTCACATAGGTACGAGTACGGGTGCAGGTACAGACCATTTTTAAAAAACTTGGGTACGGGGCCGTACACACACATGCACATATACATATATATATATGCCAAAAAATTTCAAACAGAATGACATATTCACACACATATATATATATATATATATATATATATCAAAAATTACAAACTAAATAACATATTCATAAATCATAATCCAAAATTTATCAGTCTTGATTCTCGTTCTCCTCAGTTGCATAATTAACATTCAAAATACATCACCTTTGTTGATTCTCATTCTCCTCACTCCTCAGTTGCATCATCAAGATTAGAAGGAACAACAGGTTTTGTAAGATCCATATTAAGAGCATGCAAATCATGTTCTCCTTCAAGTTATAGGCTAAGTCACACGAGTATGGTATGGGTCAATGTTGTACGTATCGTACGATACGACCCCGTATCGTACGATACGTATCGTACCGTTTTGGATTTACGGTACGATACACCCCCCGTATCGTAAAAAGGGGGTGTATCGTACCTGTATCGCACGTATCGTGCGATACAGGTCCCGTATCGTACGATACGGGGCGATACGCCCCGTATCGCACGATACGGGCAAATTTTCAAAAAGGGGCACCCGAGCGCCCCCTTTTTCACTTTTTCTTTAAAACGAGCGAGGCTTCTTC